>MU190575.1:0-20219 GCA_016904865.1 Pissodes strobi
TTTTTGAAAAAGACGTTACCGTCGAAACACGTGTCATGTTTAAATAAAGTTAGTGGAAATCTTTAAGTGGTTTACTTATTTAAGTGGTTCTCTATATCATGATTTATTACACACTGACTGGTCGGCTCTTTTCAATCTCACAGACATAAATACTGCTTGCACTGCTTTTTATGATCGCCTCTACTCAATCATTAACAACTGGGTACCGAAATATACTCCAAAAGCAAAGATTAAATAGCCACCCTGGTACACCAATGAAAATAAAGAGAATATTCGACTGAAAAATAAGCTTCACATAAGGCCACCATGGTTTACAATGACACTCAAGTAACTAATAGATCTCAAATTGTTAACGCATTTGCAGACTTTTTCCATAAGTCATTTAATCCTCAATGTGATTTAACAAGCATGCCCACAGATAATTCAAAAATTACATATCCAATCATCGATATTCAATCTTTTTCTGAGAATGAAGTCATTGAAACCCTAAAAACCGCAAAGAACAAAATGACAAGTGGTCCCGATCTTTTACCATCATTCCTACTAAGAGATTGTTCCCATGTGCTCGCCAAACCTCTCGCATATTTCTATAATCTCTGTGTATCCACTCAATCCATTCCTAGTGTCTGGAAATGCTCCAAGGTCAGCCCGATTTACAAAAAATCTGACAAAACAGATATCACTAATTACAGGCCTATCACAATCGTAAACAATTTCTTAAAATGCCTTGAAATTGAGTTTTAATCATCTCCTGATGATGCTAACATGGTTAGCGAAACGCGCGTCGAGTGCAATAATTCTGTTTCGGTATTGTGGATAAAACTCCGTTTTAGTATTGAAATTCTTATTCACAAAAGAATTTTCCATTTTATAAAAAATAGAATTTCCCCGCTACAGCATGGTTTTCTAAAGGGGCGCTCTACAACAACTAACCTCGTGATAACCACCCAAACTATTGCAGAAGCGCTAGATAGCTCTTCTCAATTAGATATCATATACACTGATCTATCTAAAGCGTTTGACAAATTAGATCACCAAATTCTAATAACTAAACTTGAACTATTTGGTTTTTCCGACAGTGTTTTAAAACTTTTAAAATCATGGCTCTCTAACCGAACTCAATACGTTTCTGTGAATGGAATTACATCCAATAAGTATGCATCATCCTCAGGAGTGCCTCAAGTCTTAAACTTAAAGCAATGGCACTCCTGTATGCAGATGATCTCAAACTTCTCTTACGCATAAACTCGATTGAGGACTGTATAAAACTCCAAAGAGACTTGGATACCTTGATCGAATGGTGTCGATCGACAAGTGTCAGGTGTTATCGTTCACCTTAAAAACAAATCCATTTCATCTTTCTGTACAATTACTCAATAAATCAAACAATTTTAAATAGACCTGATTCTTTTTGTGATCTGGGCCTGACTTTTGACAATAAGTTATCATTCACAAAACACTATGAATCTATAATTTCAGTAACAACCAAGACCTTTGGATTTATTGCCAGGTTGAGCAGTGAATTTCGAAACATCCATACTCTTAAAACACTATTTTTCGCTTTTGTCAGGTCGAAATTAGAATATGCTTCTGTAGTTTGGGTTAGTTTGGGTTAGTTTGGGTTCGGGTGACCGAGTATAATGCACATGTTGATGATCTCGAAAGAGTTCAGCGAAGATTCCTGAAACTACTATACTTGAAAACTCATGGCATATATCCTCCTCAGGGATACCCGGAAGAGATTTTACTGGAAATGTTTGATATGCAGTCCTTGTCCCGCAGGAGAAGTTATTTTTCTCAGGTGTTTCTGTTTAAGTTACTATATAACCAGATCGACTGTTTTGATATATTAAACAAAATTGGTTTTCTAGTCCCTCGCTTATCATCACGACAAAATTTGACCTTTTCTCTGCCAAGGTCTCGAACAAAC
This sequence comes from Pissodes strobi, assembly GCA_016904865.1. Taxonomy (NCBI): domain Eukaryota; kingdom Metazoa; phylum Arthropoda; class Insecta; order Coleoptera; family Curculionidae; genus Pissodes; species Pissodes strobi. Next base: position 1,931 of record MU190575.1, read on the forward strand.
AAACTTAATTTTTTACCACTCCATGTTATGTGCAGAACTGATAATAATCATAACAACGACTTTGATATCTTTAATACCACAATTCCACAAATCCGCAGACATTTCTGTACATTTTCTGCTAATAGCACATAACATCCTTTTCACTACCACTCCGTAATACCGCTGTACTATGTTGTGCAATAGTGCAATTATGATTTTAATCTTGTGTTTTATGTAATTATTTATGACATTTATTTGTACTCTTTTATTTATTTTATTTTTGCTTGTTATTTGTTAACTCTTTGAATTTTTATAATGTGTACTGTTTTGATAAGTGTTTTTTTAAGTTCTTTTATGTTATATGCTTTTATATTTTCCTGCTTTGTAATTGGGAAGTTTTCCTGTTAGGCAGTGTAGTAATAAATAAATCACTGATATAACTACCACATAAAATGTAACTTCCAATCGGAAGGCGTTCCTTCTTTTTATTATTTTAAATGATACCCTGTATGTTCGAATTATTCTCGAAATATATTTTCCCACGAATGGTCACAAGTTGGTATTTGTTTTAAAAATGGTACTTTATGATTTTTTAATATAATTAAATGATTCTTGGGACGAACTTTTTGAAGCAAATACCAACGTGTAACCCATCATTGGAAAAATCCATAATTTTAATCTAAGAATTATTTCACCTATAAAAATATCTCATAGTAATTGACTAAATTAGCCACTGCAATTACTAATTGTAATAACCCCGTACAGAAAATATAGCGTGTACAGCGAAATTTAATGTAACCCGTAAATTGGTTTAGGAGTAGGTACTTGAAAATAGCAACAACAACAACATTATTTAAACAATATTGCATGTAGCTTTCTCCTTATCAGCCGGTTTATTATTCTGCAAATTTTAGCTTTACTTGTGGTATTCGATAATAATTATATATGCTATAATTATATGATAATGCATAAAGATATTTCATTTATATGGAAAAGAATCATATTCCATCCTATCGGTAATTAAATAATATACAGCTAACATTTAATTCAATTCAATTCCGATTACACGAGTTTTATTACTCCAATATTTTGCGATATCCGCGTGTTAATAATTATTATTTATGACAGCATATACCGAAATTTGCAATATCGACGTAATTATGTGACATTAACTACTACGTGTTAATAACCCTTGTTCATAGAATAATAATTACGAAATTCTAATTATACTATACTATACTATACTATACTATACTATATGGATATTCCTTATTTAAAAGAATTTAAAACTACGTTTCATTTTATTATACACTTCACAACTTATGATTTATGTAATTTATATGCTGCGACATTTAAGATTGTGTGAAAATGTACAAAATTGTAAGATTTATCATACTTATATAATTTTCGCTACTGTTCAGTTGTTGAAATAGCTTGTTTCTATTAGTATACTTCTCATTTACGTATAGCTTGTTTTATTGGCACTTATTTATTCTTCTCATGACGGAATGCTAGTCAAATTTTCTTTTCAGATTAAGTAACTAACTATTTGATTTTTAATCGCATTGTGTGATTTCAGAATTTTCGTTAAACTATAGTTTGTGCATCTACTTAAATACGAAATGTTACTAATTTCATTAATGATCTTTTCAAAAATAATCGGCTAGGCACTATCCCAGTGATTCCATTCGACAAAATGATACTTTTACTGCAAATATTTGATTGAGTATTAAGTGTGAATAATTAATATTGTTATATATTATGTATTTCGAAATAGAACGATGGTGCCTTGCTAGGAAAATATACGTATGCATATAATGTTAATATACTACATAAAGTTACCTCGATATACAAAGTAAAATATATAACTAGTTAAGCACATTTCGACATTAATCTTATACATGTGTACACTTCTATTTTACTTTCATCACGATTATTATTTTTAACCTTCACGTTAATACTTTTTCTTAAGTTCAATTGTCCGTATCTAACTTCCATTTCTATTTTCACTTATTTCTGCATTTACTAAAACCTAAAAAAGAAATTTCATCCTTTTTCTTCTTCGCGTTATAGCCATTTTGCCTCTCTGTTAATAGGGCCTCTGTATATTATTTGCCGGGCAGTCAAGGCATACTTTATTTTGACCACGTATGAGGGACTGGTAGGTTCGCCGTGTAATGACTCAACCATGGGGCGCCATATGGTATTCCCTACTTATTAGTTCAAACGAGGCCCAAATAATAGTCGTCAGGTTACTTAACTCTACAGCGGCGTAGCTAGAAATGTTGGCGCCGGGGGGCAAACCTATCTGCTGGCGCCTAAAACAAACCTATATTTTGTGTAATACGCAAATTAATCAAAACATAATACATCGTAATACTAAACGTATATTTTTTATTTACAGGAATATAAAATATATAAACGGCAACCGACCAACAGGTACATACATATTTAAATATAAACGTAAACTAAAAATCTGTAACCTTAATTAATTAATTAATTAAACATTAAAGTCTTTCTTCGGTTTTAAATCGACTAAAATTGTTCCATAATTTGCGCAAAATTAATTTTTTGGGCAAATTAATTTCCTTGTTTAGGCTTTTTTTTTAGTGTACTTGCAAAGGCATTACCTATGGACTCATCTCTTAAAGATGTTTAGACTGTAGCCAACAGGGAACAACTCGGTTGGTAAGGAGATCCAGATGCTCGTCACACGCCAAAAGAGAAAATTTTGGTAGAGGCTGGTTCTGTGTGTGCTCTGTTGAAGAGCATATGGATGAGAGCTTCTAGCTCGCCATGTGGAACGAAAAAAGCTGGCACAGGAGGGAATCAGAGTTGTCAGTTCGGTCGAGCACCTTCCGTGATAATATCGGTAAAAAAGGGAGAGATCTCCCACCATCCGCCTATGTTCCAAGGTGTGAAGGGAACGAGTCAGTGTTTCGTCGTTAATAAGTCTAACAGCTCGGTTCTGGATGCAGTCTAAGAGCGGTAGAGTACGTTTGGGAACAGAACTCCAAATGTGAGAGTAATACTCCAGAGTAGGTCTGATTTGCGCTTTATAGAGTGTAAGCAGCTGATGGGAGCTGAAGTATTTTTTGGCATGGAAAAGTCCACCCAGTTTTTAAGAGGTACACTTGAGACCTCGGACATGCTCATCCCATGAAAAGTTAGTGCTTGCGGTTATTCCAAGAAGCGAAAGATTGGAGGATGGAGAAAGGACTTCTCCCTCCATGATGATGTCAAGGTAGTTTCCCTTAGTTTTTCTCCGGGAGAAATGTGTTTAAGTATGGATTGATATAGTCAGCCTGTTGTCTTCTTAGTTGTCCCAGAGGGGCTGATGATAATAGTTTGTCAGAAGACTGTATCGTCTGCATAGTTGTAAATGGGGTTTTCAGTAAGCGTTAGTAAGTCATTGATGTGCAGCAGGAACAAAGTTGGAAACAAAACAGAACCCTGTGGAACACCAGCATTGATGGCAAATGCCTCGGACGAGACACCATAGATAGCGACCTGAATACGCCTTTTATCCAAAAAACTAGACAATAGTGTATGCAGAACCGGTGGAAAGTCATAAGCCGAGAGTTTGTCCAGGAGTGATTGGTGCCACACCCGGTCGAAGGCTTTGGAGATGTCAAGAACAAAGACTCGGGACTATCCGTGTTTTTCCAAGGTTGAATTGCAGATGTGTGTTACATAGGACATTAGCTCTCCTGTTGAGTGCTTCGCTCTAAATCCATATTGCCTATCAGATATTATGTTGTTCTGTTCCAAATCTCGGTGTTAATGACTTTTTCCATTACCTTGGTCACTACTGGAGTTGAAGATATTGGACGGTAGTTACTGGCAATATTTTTCTTTCCCTTCTTAGGTGCAGGTTACATTCTAGCGTGCTTCCAGAGGGCTGGGAGAATACCTCTAGTGTAGCATAAGGTAGATAGTTTGGTTAGAATAGGTGTCAGCTCCAGTGCGCACTGTTTGAGAATAATGGGGGAATTCCATCCAGTCCAGCGGCCTTTGAGCAGTCAAGACGACGAAGTAACCCTCTAACCTTTTTTTGCTTGAAAACGATTTTTTGCATTGTTGTGGCGATCCTAGGCAACATTTCCTTTGCACTCACTACAACGGAATTGTCTTCGCGCAATAGTGTTGGAAAACTTGAGGATGAAAAGTTTTTCCCGATGGCTTTTGCAAATCCCCAAAATGATTTTGTCAAAATCACCTTTAGATTGATCAATAATTAGGTTACAGCTATTTCGTGCATCCAGAAAAGCTCGGCGCGAAACAACCGAAGCGTTGTTGCGCCATTTGCGATAAGTTTGGTTCTTTTTGGAAACCGCCTGAGCACCTTTTGTTGAACCTTGATTTTCCAGGATAGGATCGTTTATTAGAGAATGGGATTGAAGTCTCCATCCCAATGAGAATAACTTCTGTAATGGATTCAGCAATTACAGATAGATCGCTGGATATAAAACAGACGTCCCTCCAAGGGAATTATATGAAAAAGTCATGTTTATAATGCCACACTTTGCGAGGAAACACTTTAGAGGACAGTGGAGTTGGACAGGTGGACAAAGCTGATATAAGCCTGTGATCAGAGTTAGCCAGTGGTGATGTAATGTTTATCCTATAAGAGTTAAAAGATGTTGTTAGGAACAAATCCAATAGGTAAGCCTGATGGTTTTCAACGTCTGGTATCCGTGTTGGCTCGTCCACAAGTTGAGCCAGGCCAGTGGTTATTGGAAAAGCATCAGCTTCTCTGTCCACATCATCCCTTCGGGAAGAAAACTTTAGCCAAGGGATGTTGTGAACATTAAAGTCCCCCACGAATGTTATTTCAGGATCTGGGTGAGTGGTTTGAAGTTTGTCGAACTTTAGTGAGAGATAGGAGAAGAGTTGTTTATAATTGGGTTCATTTAGAGAAAGATAAAGGATGCAGATAAATCTTGTAGCATCCTTTAGAGACAGCTTGAGTCAAAGGACAACTATTTAGGCTTGTCTGGCTAATGGTACTTCCTAAATACGAAACTCTGAAAACACATACTTTTTTACGACCGAAATTATCGGAATTTTCGTTTTGAAGGCGCATGCCACGTTACGCAGTGGTTTTACAAATTTGTATGTACATACCACATGCCGCCGCGCTGGGATATATCGTTTCATTCCACGCCCACGTAGAATAAATAAAAATACTAAATACCCTGACACAAAATGTATTGGTTGGGTAAAAAGTTTAATACATATTTTGGTCTTTGATCTTGGATTGTATTATAATTTAATTAATTTAAAAACTCAGTTAAGCTCATGAGCATTGTTAGCATTAGCATATTTATAAATTCGGAGCGGCGCCTAATTTATCTTGGCGCCGTAGGGCCTTGCCCCCCCAGGCCCACCCGGTAGCTACGCCACTGTAACTCTATGTATTGATGCTTTATTAGTCATTATTACCATAATGATATCTATGATATTCTTAATAATAATGATGCCCACTTACGTTACATTACCAAATATGAACTCTAATCAGTCAGCGTGTTTTGCTATCGTGGGCAATAGTATGCAATTTATAGAATGTGTTATAATGATATTTAATAGTTAGAATATCCCGTCGATATACAGGGTATATACTTATGCCTTTACACATGCTGAATCTGAAAATCAATTATCAGTTGGAAATTTAAACTGGAGAGGTTTACGCCAATAAAAAGGATAATATTTCGAATGTAAAATGACATTTCATTAATTCAAATAGAAACGGAGAATATTTTACCACATGTCTTCTGTTAAATAATAAAATACAATTTTTATTTTATGCAAATTCGCTGACATGAATGGTAGAACATTACATACATTAAACCTCGGCCCATTCAGCGATCAATTCTTGTCAGAGAAAGATAGGCGAGTCCGCCGCGCATGATTGGAAGATACCCATGTTTAACTGAATTATAGAGGGCCCCTCTCTCCTCGTCGTATCACACATTTTGTAACGTTTACCTTGCCGTATCACATATTTTATAACGTTCATCTCATACATTTTATAATGTACGTCTCGCTGTATCACACGCGTTCACCAGCTTATTCTTCAGGTAATACTAACTAAAGAAGTTTCATTTCAAAATCGTTTTGGCACCATCTGTAGTTGGTACCATGCGGATACCTCTTTAACATTTAAGATAGGAAAGTGCGCATCGGTTTTGAAAGTGACACTTCGTTACGCCCTATGCACGCTGTACAGGGTGGCCCGTTTATTATAGAATGACACTTTATCTCAGAATCTACGGGGTGTACCCAAAAAAGTTGAATACAAAAGTTGTTTGGATTTACTTAAGTTTTTAAAATATTATATTTTTATATATACAGGGTGTTCGTATTTTCGTGGACAAGTATCAACTTCCTTATTTTAAACAGAATACCCTGTATATTAAGGCATTTTTGAATTCCGCAGAAAATTCTACCTCAGATAGAACAGTGTCGTTTATCATCATCCCCTTTAATTATTGTATTCAATGCTTTTTTGAAGTGAAACTTCTTTAGCGAGGGTAAAGCCAGAAAAAATGCTAATCATAGTGAAACGCTTATCAAAGTGAAACGCCCCTTTAATTAAGCATGTTCCAGTATAGCTAGTTTTTTGCCGATATTTCTGCAACGGAGTCTCGGAACGAATATCTGACAAGCGATGACCCCGGCTCACGGGGTCATCAATGGGAGGTAATTATACCCCCCACCCACTACCTTCCCGGATACTTAAAAATTGTCGAAAAAATGTGAAAAAAAACCGTAAAAAATTGTTCGGAAAGTTAATAAAAGTATTATAACACTAAATAAGAAATAGAAAATTAATAAAAAAAGAAGAGGCGAAGGAGTTCTGCTCTGAGGTCGGAGACAAAAATGGGAAGAAAAAAATGCTTTATGAAAATAAAAGTTTGAAACAATGGGAAAAAAATGAAAAAAACGTAAAAAATTTTAGAAAAGTTAATCAAAGTATTATAAGACGAAATAAGAAAAAATATAATAAAAAGACAAAAGATTGTGCGCAAAGTTAATAAAAGTATTATAAAACCACATGAGAAAAAAAATTAATAAAAATAAAAAAAGAAAAAAAAATTTCGGAAAGTTAATAAGAGTATTATAAAACGAAATAAAGAAAAACAATTAATAAAAAAAAAAAGATAGAGAAAAGCGGATTTCGGCGAAAAATAACTTGAAAAAAAGGAAAAAAGCAAGAAAGTGTCCAAACCGAAGGCGAAGGTTGAGAAAAAAAAGGCTTAAAAAAATTAAAACTCATTTCCTTATATCTCTTTCAGAAGTTTCACTTTAGTTGTGTGCTTATAAAGATGAGACACATAATTTTTTTCTAAAATGTTAAATCAGGAAGTTAAAGGGGGTCTCCACTTACAGTAAAACACTTGGTACATTTCACCCCTGTCATTGTCATTTGTCACAAGAGTTAAAATGCCAACTTTTCAAAAGTTTAATGTCAGATTTATGCTTAAGACCGTTGCTGTAGTTTCATCTCCTAGTTAGGAAATTAGAGAAATTCTTTGGTAAAGATAGTGCTCATTGAATGCATGAAGTGTGATGAAGTGTTTTAATATTTGAAGATGAAAAATTTGGGTTAGTTTCGGTTAGTTATTGTTTGCTGCATTTTCGGAGCTAGGAAAGCAAGCGGAAGTGATCAATAATTTGAAGATGAAACGTTTTTCTGGTAATGTAAGATAGTAACAGGGGATACTTTATAATATTATAGTCCCTCCTTACTATGATCTATTATTAGGAAAATCATTTGTTTGGATTCCGTAAAGTAGACAAATTATAGGTATTATTATTGCATAATTACCTTGATAGTTTGGGTTACAGGGCGACAGAATCTAGGACAACCATGAATTCGTTGGTGTTATTAATAAGCGTCCATGATATTTAGATAATAGTAATTGTTTAGAGGATAACTATACTATAGACAAACCCTAAAAGTGATTATTTATAGATGTACATTTATGTGTGAACAGAGAACTTTATCCCATTAGATTTCTATTAGTGTATTATCAAGTACTTATATCTTACTAATAAAACCTTAAAACTACGCGAGTTGTCTCCTTCAGTATGCAACGATACTGGTAAACCTAACAGAGAACATCACATGGCGACCCAGCCAGCCCTTGCATACTGTTGAATAGTAACTAAGTGAATTGGTGTTAGTGCGACAAAGCGGTACCAAGAAATTGATTCCAGTCAGGCGAAAGAAGAAGTTTTAGTAAGTCAAGCAGGTAACCGTGGAGGTGTAACTCAGGATACTGCTAAAGGAGTTTCAATAAGCGGACTTTTGGGGGTTGTAGCCTTCTGTGTAGCTGACATAGGTGTTGTAGCGTACTGTATTTATCGAGTGAAGAAAGACAAGGAAAGGAGGATACAGAAGGAAATCAGACGGAGTCAAGGAGTGATGTAAAGCGGAAAGAGAAAGTATAATAATTATTGTATGCTACGTTTAATTTTCGGTTTAAGTTTTGGTAGTAGTATGGTAGCTAATGAGTGAACAGAGTATCTCAGAGGCTGCCAATGCCAGGCCCAAGCCAGGGTAAAGGAAAAGGAGGCTTATCGTGTTAGGCCAGCTACCTGCTCGACGTAAAACAAACACGCAGCTCACAGAACCGGAGACGATGCCTCGGAACCAGGACGAACCTCTACGATGACGACCAACGCTATGACAAGGAACAAACGAACCTGGAAAACCAAACGCAACATTACCAGAGTGGCTTGCTGGAATATAACTTCATGGAATGGAAAAGATTAGGAGGTACTTATTGAGATGGAGAAACACAAGGTAGACTAATGTAGAATATCAGAAACAAAGCGAAAAGGACGAGGAACAGCCAGGTTCGGTAAATAGATCTTAATACACAGCGGGAAAGCCAAGCACCAAAGGGCAAACTCAGGAGTTGGCATACTGCTCCGTGAAAAATATATACAAAGTGCAGAATACATCAACGATAGAATACTTAAAATCTCCCTAAAACTAAATAGAACCACAACACACCTACTGAGTACATACGCACCAGATATATCCAAGCCTATAGAAGAGTCTGAAAAATTCTATGAGGAACTACAGTACTCCGTAGACAAGATAAGTAAGAATTATAAAATCATGATACTCGGAGATATTACGTCAGAATAGAAGATGAGGTCCGGGCATCAAGGAGAAATACAATGAACCCACTATCAACGAAAATGGAGAGCTCCTAATCGATTTTTGCGCCAGGAACGAACTTAAAATTAACAACACTTACTTCCCACACAAAGAACAACACAATACCAGAGGTCAAAAATCAATTATAGACTTCATTATTACCAACAAAGGAATTACACCAACCCAGGTTACTCGATGTAAGGGCCCTAAAGTCAGCCAATATAGGAACGGATCACAATCTCATATTATGTAAATTATTGATGGAACAACCCCGTAGAGTCCAAAAATCGCCAGTTTACATTGAAAAATACAATACAGAGGCGCTAGAATTAGACAGCACGCGGAAAGTGTATGAAAACAGGTTAACATATGAATTAAAGGAGCTCGACCTCAAAGAATGTGAGGTGGAAACCTGCTGGAAAGAAATAAAGAAATCCATCCTTCAGGCAACTGAAGAATCCATCGAGAAAAGAAAAATAAATACAAGCGCGACAAACACCACTAAGCCATGGTTTTGTCAAGAAGTGAAGGATCTCGCAGAAAAGAAGAAGCTACCTAACATACAAAAGCTCCCCAATCCATCAACAACATGCAGAATACATACAAACGAGAAATAGAGTCAACTCACGAATCAAAGCTATCAAAAGGGAACACTGGATCAAATTTACGAGCGATATGGATCACGATATATTCGGCATCCAAAAGAGAGTGTGGAAGATGTTGAAAAATAGAAAGAAGCCGATTAATGAGGTTGTTCAAAGCAAAGGAGTTGCTATATAAACGTCGGTAGAACACTTTGGATAACTATATGATGCTGAGGAAACACACGAAATAGAATATTATACGGCGTCAAGTGCAACAATATCGGAGATAGAAATAAAAGAAAAACTGAGGAATATTAAAAACAGAAAAACACCAGGAACAGACAATATACCAAACGAACTCTTAAAGTACGGGGGTCCGGAGCTCATAATAAAACTTACAGATCTGTTTAGTAAAATCCTGATCACAACAAAAATACCAAATGACAGGCAGACGAGCACAACAACCCCATCTTCAAGAAATGACAAAAAACAGCTCCTGAAAACTACAGAGGAATAACCTTATTATGTAGAACAATGAAACTGCTTACAGGCCTGGTAAAGGATAAACTGGAGAAATACATTGCTAATAGGGAAGAACAACATGGATTTAGAAAGGGTAGACAGACGCCATATTCATCACCAAACAAATAAAAGAAAAGGCCATAGAATATAACATATTGGCATTTATTTGCTTCATCGACCTAACTAAAGCATTTGACAAAGTACAACTGAACGACGTCATCAACATCCTGATAGAGAAAGAAACACCAGCCAACATAGTAAAGGTAATCTACAATCTCAAAACCGCTAATTCCAACCAAGTTAAAGCAGGACAACATAACACGAAAAGCATCCCAACACAAGGAGGAATCAGGCAGGGAGATAGCCTCAGCCTAGTCATATTTAATCTTTTTATGGACAAAATCATAGAAGAAGTAGCAACCTTAAGTATGGGATACAGAATGAACAACAAACCTATCAGCATGGTATGCTATGCCGATGATGCAGCAATATTCGCAGAAATCGAAGACGACTTCCAACGACAGCTATTCAAGTTCTACCAAACGAGTCGACAACTTAAAATGAGCATATCCAACGAGAAAACAAAAAGCATGGCCATCGCTAAAGAACCACTCAGATGCAAGCTCGTAATTAAAAATAAGCCCATAGAGCAAGTGATGCAGTTTAAATACCTCGGCATGAATATCTCCAGCAACCACGATCCAACAAGGGACCTAAGAGGCCAAATTAATAAAGCACGTAAGAAACACGGATATAAGAGGATACAATGCGGAGTACAGGACATAGTAAGATGGGGAAGGCAAATAAGACGGAAATGGTACAATCACGTCAGAAGGATGGCTGAAGTGCAACTGGGAACACCAGTGGGTAGCCGACCACCCAGGAGACCACCAAAGAGATGGAAAGACAGCTGGCAATCCATATCACAAGAATTATTACGACGACAAGCCCGGAATTAACAGATCGTTCTGATCTCAAACGAGTATAAGAAGAAGAAGAAGAAGAAGAAGAAGAAGAAGAAGAAGAAGAAGAAGAAGGAGAAGAAGAAGAAGAAGAAGTATGGTAGAGTTGAGTGAAATTATAGAATTATGTAAAAATTTCACGAAAATATTAGGAAAGAGTCAAGAGAGCGTCGTGAAAGTTTAGCTAGATTACTTAAGTAAATTATCGATAGACGTAGGAAAGATAGAAAATAAATTTAATAACCTCAAAAAAAAACAGCCTAACCCAAAGCAAAGTTTTAAAGAGCATTTTAGAGCGATCGAGGATTATCTTACTAATTCGCGAAAGAGTATTAATAAAAGACAAGAAAGGGTAATAATTAGTCAAAAAGGAACTTGAGGTAGAACTAATACCGCAAGTATGGCGGAAAAATTTTATTTAAGAACAGTAGCGTCCGTGTTGCCATCGATGTATGGTACCTAGGGGGCTACTTATCAGTATCAAGGACAAGGTCAGGGACGGTCTCTATTCCGACGACCTGTGCGAAATCGAGGAAATTTTCGAACACGTAGGTTTTATTTTGCCGACAGCACGGAAAACGACGAAAATATTAAATAGAGAAAAATCGTAACAATCAGCAGTTTTTCGAGGCTCGTAATGTTAATAATTCAGAAGTATTTAATTTAAATACTAATGCATTAAATTACATAGGCATAAGGTTGGATTGATGATTTATTAAACATATTCGAAAGTTAAGAAAGTATATTATTCCGTAGGCAAGACTTTGAAGTCCAGTTTATAATATATAGTTTATTTTATAGCCTTGTGTAAGTAGGCATAAACAATCGAAATTATCTATTGATCTTAGTTAGGTACTATCATTTTATAATAAAAGACTATTAAGATAATCGCAATGCTAAAATTTCTCCGTCGCTTAAAATAGTGCCAGGAACGTCTCCACCTACGAAGCGCTACGGAAACTAAATTATCCTGAAAAATGCAAATAAATAATCGATATTAACAAAGTTAACATGAATATCAGCAGAGGGGTCTGGATGACCGTAGTATTTTCAAACACTAACAGAGGGATGCTATTTTTCAAGCGCCGGCGGCGACTTGTTAGGAAACAAGTTGACCTTGACCACTGTGTCCGGATTTCGTTTGCCATTGTATTTTATAATAAAACGATAAATCTAGTGTTTCTTATAAACCGCCAGTCAGTTGCAAAAATGTGAATATAAACTGCAGATCAATTGAGAAGGTAAACCTAATTTACGTATACATTATTGGTCATCTGGAATGATTAATTTAATTTTGCTGATAAACTCTTGTTAATTAAAAGGAAATTTTGCAAATATTTTGCTGGTCAATTGAAATGATAAATTAACTTTTCATATAATCTTCTGGTTAATCAATGAAATTTGGCATAAAACTGTTGCTAAATCAAGATTACCAATTGATTTTTCTCATAAACTGATATTCAATTGAAACTATAAATCTAGTGTATCTTACAAATCGCCAGTCAATTGAAACAACACTTATATTAAATTTTCATATAAACTGCAGGTGAATTGAGAAGGTAAATCTAATTTACCTATAAATTATGGGTCATCTGGGATGATTGAATTTTGCTGATAAACTCTTGTTAATTCAAACGAAATTTTGCATATAAACTGCTGCCCAATTGAAACGATAAATTAACCTTTCATATAATATGCTGGTCGACTGAAGTAATCAATGAAATTTGGCATATAAACTGTTGGTAAATCAAAACGAACAATTGATTCTTCTCATAAATTGATAGTCGATTGAAACGATAAATCTAGTGCTTCTTACAAACCGCCAGTCAATTGAAACGATACTTAAATAAAATATTCATATAAACTGCAGGTCATTTGAGAAGTTAAATCTAATGTATCTACATATAAATTATTGGTCATCTGAAATGATGAATTGAATTTTGCCGATAAACTCCTGTTAATTCAAACAAAAATTTTGAATATAAATTGCTTGTCAATTGAAACGATAAATTAACTTTTCATGTAATGTGCTGGTCAATTGACGTAATAAATGAAATTTGGCATATAATCTGTTGGTAAATGAAAACGACCAATTGATTTTTCTCATAAACTGATAGTCAATTGAAACGACAAATCTAGTCTTTCTTACAAGTTGCCAACAAAATTGTCTTATAAACTGCAGGGCAATTGAGAGAGCAAATCTAATTTACGTATAAATTATTGGTCATCTGGAATGATTAATTGAATTTTGGTGATAAACTCTTGTTAATGCAAACGAAATTTTACATATAAATTTCTGGCCAATTGAAACGATAAATTAACTTTCTATATAATCTGCAGGTCAATTGTAGTAATCAATGAAATATAAACTGTTGGTAAATTAAAACGACCAATTGATTTTCCTCATAAACTGATAGTCAATTGAACCAATAAATCTAGTGTTTCTTACAAAACGCCAATCAATTGAAACGATACCTAAATAAAATTTTCATATCAAATGCAGGTCAATTGGGAGAGTAAATAATTTACGTATAAATTATTGGTCATTGAGTTTTGTTGATGAACTCTTGTTAATTCAAACGAAATTTTGCACATAAATTGTTGACCAATTGAAAAGATAATATAACTTCATATAGTCTGCTAGTCAATTGAAGTAATCAATCAAATTTAACATATAAACTGTTGGTCAATCAAAGCGATAAATTGATTTTTGTGATAAACTTATGGCCCTTAAGCACCCCACGCTCTTTAAAATAAAATCATATTTTTGAATCACTTTATTTTATTTTATAATGTTTTAGATCGGTTTCGATCAAAGCGTGTTTTTTTAGTTTTTTAAACTATAATTTATTTTGCACTAATAATTTCGGTAGCAGAAAATTACCAAACATTTACGCAATCCCCTTAATAATTATTATTAAATGAATCAATAAACAACACAAAAAATTTAACTTTATAATAAAATATGTACAACTATGATTTTTTTTCTCGAAAGTTTAATGCGGTTTAGATTAGATGCGACATTGCGACAGATAAACTGCAAAATATTTTTTTTAGTTTTGTGTAACAATCTGCTTGGCATAAAAGTGAAAATATTAAAAAGCTGTCGTAGATGCAAATATTCACACAAATTATGTTTCTGAAAAGGGTAAGCATTACTAACAAAAGTTGTGACATATTATTTTTTGCTCGATTTTTTGTTTTATAGAAAATGTTTGGTAAGTTGATACGTTAAATTGGGAATGTGACTTGTCTTAACCTAAACATATAGCGTGAGCTGGGGCATGCGACAGGGAAAAAAATAGAAGACATTTAATTATACATTGCATTTGTTGTGTTTATATTTGGAAAGTAAGAAAACGAAATAAAATTAAAATAGAAGTGAAATAAAAGTCTTGTCCACTGCAAGATTATGGACTACTTCTTCAACTTAACTTAATCTGAGTATAAAATTGAAATTAACGCATCGACCTACCAAACGCTGTGTATAGAATAAAAAATTTCTCTCAAATTAATTTCTACATTTTAGCATTTTATAATTTATAAAATGATTTTAGGTAGATATATCGAGTTAAACGCTAAAATAGCCTCGGCACGAAGCTCCCAAGAAAAACGATGGGAAGCAAAATGTGTGCATTTTATATTCATTTAACAAATTGCACTTTTTAAATCGGTTATAGTAGCCGCAGCATACCCACGCCTGCCATGCAGACGTATTGTCAACAGCACGGGTAATAAGTTTCGAAAAGAATGCAATAAAAAAAATTTGATTTTCCTCAGCCCCTATCAAAACAGTTAAAAACAAAACTACTGCTACTAACGGCCTTCGCCGCCACCTATTTCTGTAGGGTTTTTCTCCTCTGCCCCTCAGCCGTCGAACTGCATCAGCGGCAATTCCGACTGTATCCACGTATTGCAGAAGATGCCGCCGCCGGTTACGTCCTTTTTTAATAATTATAAAAATGCTAATATTCCGCTCGCATGAAAGATGGTTTGCCTAAATCACGCTATGGGTAAAAAACTTAAACGTACGTACCCTCCAACTAAGTCCAACTACATGTCCTAATTGTTCGTTTTTAACTCGGAAACGGTTAAAGGAAGCCATTTACATCTTACCATGAATAAAGTAACATTTTCCAAAGTATACGCAGGGTGTTATTTTTTTTCTTCAAAATTTCTACTTTTTCGAAATATTTCTGTACAGAAATGTCATACGACCTTCTCGATGCCAAAATCGAATTCGGCATTCCCAAAAACCCCCTCCTAAAGTATTAGGAACGAAAAATATCATCCACCTACGAAATTCCCTATTTCGTGGCTAAATATGAAGAAAATGCTGATTTTTAAGACGAAAAAGATATTTTATCGAATACTTACGTTATTTGATGTCCTATCGAAAAATGTTATAGAAGCGGGTCATTTCGATCGACCCTCAGACGACGCAGACACTGGCCCAACCCGATTTGAGATATCTCTCTCCGCTACGGAGAAAATTGGGAAAATAGAAAAATTACGTTAAGCCAATTAAAAAAAAAACGAAACGTCGTACGATCGAACGAAATACTGCGCGTTAAAGTACCCCAAGAAACCTATCTTTTGCTATATACCGTTTAGTTATAACGCTTATACCGTATTACAATAATTACAGCCGATTTAATGAAAATCTCGATTTGTTTATCGTAATTTTTTTTGAAAAAAAATAGTTAGTTTTTAAGTTGGAAACGGTTAACGGGATCCGTTAACTTCTCGCCACAATAAAAATACATTTTTTAAAAAACTAGGTGGTCAAGAAATTTATTTTTAAAAAATGTCTCCTTTTTTAAATTCCTCCGTTATTTAGCGTCTGACGAAAAAATTCATAAAAACTTTTTATTCCAAATTATCATTATATTTTTTTTAATTTAATAATTTTTGAGATATTCGCGAATAAGTTCGAAAAAAACGTCTTTTTTAAAAAAGCGATTTTTTTACTTACAACGACCCAACTATAGATTAAACGCTATCAAAATACATATTTTTGGTATTAACCCTGAACCGGTATCGTATTTTCAAAAAACGTAACTGGTATCGTGGGGCACTTTGACACCCCAAATTATAATATGAAGAAAAATTCAAATACGGTTTTTTTATGAATATTTTTATTTTTATATATCAATTTAACATTAGTTTATTCACTAAATATATATAAACACAAAATGTTTTTCCTTACAACAAAATAAAAACGTCATCCTTGAAACGCTACGAACACTATTCTAAACTGTATGTTCTTTGAAAAAATAACCAAAAAAATTGATAATCTTCCAAAATCTATAAATTTTCAATGGAAGGTCAATGTTTAGAGGTCAATCTTATTATCTGCAACAAAAAACAGTAATTCGTTAGATAAGCTAAAAAACTGACAGGGGTGTCATTGACAATTTATTTTTACCAAAAGTTCTAATAAACTATATTGTTTTTGTGATTCTAAAATACTTCTAATTAACGAGTGGAATAAACATGATAAACTACCAATAAGTAGAATCATATTTACCTGTTTTTCTAGTTCACTATGAGTAAGCGGTCGCCGCGACATTCAAACTTCCAAGTAAAATCGAACACTTTAACTGATATTGTGGGGTATTTACACACCCCAATCTCGGTTTTTGAAAAAACGGTGTTTTTTCAGCAACAGCACGGATCACACTTCCACAGATAACACTCAGTTAGGAGAATACTTATAACATGAAAGAGCAATATTAATTTTAAATGCGTAATTTTAAAAAAAAATTCATTGCTGGGGTGTCAAATTACCCCACGATACCAGCTAAGGGTTAAGTGTTTTTTCGTCTGCCCGTAATTTTAGAGTTAGCTCGTGTTCGGTCTAGGTCGAGCTCACGTTCCCGCCTAATTAATACCTAAGTAAATTAAAATATATAACATACTCCCAAACCTCTAATTTCAAGTTTATTTTATTCTAAAAAAGAAATGACCTTGTCAATATCGGAGAATAGTATTCAGATTCTACAAGTATTAACCAGTTCCTTACTCCCACAACTGCCAGTTTGAATGATGCATTCCTGCCCCAAGGTCAATAAACCTTGTTACTGCCCGATATATTTATGCCGACAGCATACCACACCCCTTTAAAAATGAAATCTGTATTTACCAAGTGCAGATTCTCGTCAACAGAGGGCAACATATTTTAACTGAATATTTTAAATGAAACTATATCTTTTCGCCATTTATCAGAGTTTTTGTGAGTTACTTAGGTTTGGAGAATTTCGTCCATAAGAATTATCTTAATAGTCTTTTATTATAAAATGGTACTATTTTAGAATACAATTGTTGTTGCCATTTTGTCAGTAAATATAATTTTAATTTGTATGTTTTGTATCAAACGAAATTAAAATAGCCACTCGAATATAGAATTAACGGATGAAAAGATGATAGCAAATGAATTTAATAATTATAATTGGTATTTGGTAGTATTGGAAAAAGACTGGCTGAAGAAATAAAACAAAATGGTATGGATTGTGTGGAGGAGAGAGGATTCGATCATTTTTATTGAGGCCTGTCTCAGATGATGATGTAGAAAAGGCTATAATGGGATTGAATAATGGAGTAAAGGGTGGGGAGGACAAGATTCACTAATAGGGCCGCTGAAACACATAATAAATCTTATTTTTAGTACAGGTGTTTTCCCTCATGTTTTAAGGACTTATGACCATTATTTTACCACTTTATAAGCAAGCCGTAATATTGAGATAGATTGTAACTGCAACAAATTTATTACAATAAAATCTTCATTAAGGTACTTCGGCGGTAATCTTTGATGAACACTTAAATTGGAAAGAACATGTAAATTATGTTACTAAAAAAATCAGAATACTTATCTATAAATTTACTGAATTAACAAACATCCTTTCAAAACGCTAAAAATCATATACTTTGCTTTAGTTGAAGCAATGCCCCAGTGGCTCCAGGAATTTCTGGTCGGTAGCAAAGGCAGTAAGTAACAACTTTACAGAAACGTCTCTCCCACCTTTGACAGACGAACGTGGCATCACGGCGACTACAGCCAAGGAAAA
>MU190575.1:26368-41484 GCA_016904865.1 Pissodes strobi
AAGACTATAAAGACAGAAACAAGAAATATGTAAGAGTGGACGAAACAGCCACTTTTTCACTTATTACTGAACAGCAGGTCTACTGCTGAAGCTCTAATCGCCGCCCCGCGCGGTGTCGATATTTAGCTTTATGGAAAAGATGGAAGAGGTTCGCGCCTTATATGGATATGAAATATGTAAATAACAACGTCGAAACCCTAATAGACATCTGCGAATAACCGTTGAAAATACTGAATGGATATTACTGGATAATACTAAATGAATATTACCGACAGAAAAATATCCACAAATATACATCGTCAATGTAATAATCAAACAGAAAAGAGTGTGACAAGTTCAAGATACCAGAGTTTACAGAGGCCTTGACTGCGAGTCCGTAATTGAGACCAAAAAGGAGGAACGGGTGGTCAAAGTAGAACAACTCAGATACAGCTTAAACGGACGGTACGGTGATAGTACCAGGAAATTATATCAGACCCGACTGGACATGAAATTGAAAAATTAATATCTGACTCATGAAACTGAAGATCTACACAAACAGATAATAGAGTCCATTCAATCAGCAGCATATGAAGCTCTTGGAGAGAGAAGTAAACAAATTGCTACGAAAAAACAGGAGGTCACATGGACCAAAGGGCTAGAGAAACAAAGAAATAAAAAACAACAAGCATACAAAAATGGATAACCAGCAAGGATGAAAGGGATAAAATACTATATAAAGACCAACAAATACAGTTCAAAAAATGATTGTTGAAAACAAAAAACGAAACATGAGAAAGAAAACTAAGAGAAATAAACTCGCTATAGGCGGCAAAAGATCATCAAGAGCGTGGAAGCTAATTAAGTTCCTTAGAACAAACACTACAAATAAAGTCAATATTGAAACTATCTAGCTGAACGAGTGGCTAAGGAACTTAGTGAAGATAGAAAAATATTTGATTAAGTCGCCAAGATGATACCAAGTACATGGAGAACCCATAGACGTTAACAAGTCCAGGAAACAAAGCCATAAAATCCTTGAAAAACAAAAAAGCTCCCGGACCGGAGGGATTGCCTGCAGAGCTGCACCACAAAACTAATCACACACCTCAGAGAATTATTCACCAGATACATAAATGGGGAAAAATTACCAAGTAGCTGGAAAGAAGGCTGGATAACATCAATTCATAAGAAAGGTCCAAGGGACATATGTGGACACTACAGATGCGTATCGGTCACAGGCTCCATGAGCCGTTTGTATGGAAAAATATCTGTCAGAGCAAGAGCATGGACTCTTAGAGATCGAACAACAAGCGGGGTTTCGCATTGGCAGATCGTGTATCGATCATGTTATCACGATGGTGCAGCTTAATGAAAATATGGTAGCAAGGAACCGTGAAGTACACCTACTATTCGGGGACTGAAGATACTATATCGATACAAAAACTTTGGAAAATGTTAGAAAAATCCCCCATAAATAACACTGCAATAAGAGCTATCCAACAACTCTATGAACATCCAACATCAAGAGTTAAGATAGGAACTACTCTGTCAGATAGCTTCGAAGTTACAGAGGGTCTGAGACAGGGATGCTGCTTCTCCCCCACACTTTTTAAAATATATTTTAATCGAAGTATTCAAGAACTGCCTGAGATCATGCAGTGGTATGGGCATACAACTGAATGAAGACACAACCCTATATAACTTTCACTTTGCAGACGATCAAGTGGTTATTGCGCAGGATAAGGAGGATCTAGAATTCATGACTCAAAGACTATTCAAATACTACGAGGAATGAAGCCTATCAGTAACTGAAACAAAAACTCAGTATCTTCGAGTTGGGGGAGATAAAATGGAGGTTCTCAGATTTGATCAACAAGAGACCATAGATGCTTGTAATGAATATACCCACCTAGGGACAAAAATTGATGAAAAAGAACGAACAGAAAAAGAAATTGAACATCGAGTTATAAAGGGAAAACAAGTAATCAGTTGTCTAAACTCCATTCTTTGGTACAAATGCATATCCCGCGGACGAAAGCACTTCCTGTACAATACAGTGTTCTTGAGCATAACCATATTATATGGATGCAAAACATGGCAGATAAACAAAGCTCTGGAACGTCGGCTATTAGCACTAGAAATGGATGACTGGCGAAGATCTGCTGGCAAGTCGAGGCTCGAACAAATTAGGAACCAATACATAAGAGAAATAATAAAGGTGCCAACAACCATCATAGAGGAACTAAGATGGTATGGACACGTCGAAAGAATGGGCGAAGAACGTATTCCCAGACAAATAATGAAATGGGTGCCAGCGGAAAAAAGAGGTAGACCAACAAAAACATGGATGGGAGGAATAAAGCGAGCAATATCTGTGCGTAATTTACGGCCGGGGGACTGGGAAGACCGATGAGGCTGGAAACTTGGAATCAGAAGGCGTAGTATATTATAACAACCGATATAGTAGTGGTGGATCTGAAATATTAGACGCGATTCGCTCGCACTGTAGTCCGTGTTGCTAGGCATTATCCAGGCTTTGTCGTTCTCGAATTTACGAGTATCAAATACCATCTGCATATTACCGAGCTGTACGAAGCGTTTTCTTGATGCGGTTATAAGGAAGTAAACAATGAATTTAAGTAAATTAGGCTGGCCATAGTATTATATCTAAAATAGGATGATAAAAGCGTATTATCGCCAAGTTTTTGTCAATTTAATGTAATTTGAAAGCCATTTAAGCTAAGCGCTACGTTTTCATATTTATAGGCCATTATTATCGTTTCTTTAAAGCTCATTATTTTTGCAGGTCCTGTTCTAGTGTTCGAAACGATCGTCTACGACTTTTGTAGTAAAATGGAATGGGACTATATGAGCTTCAGATTCTGGATCGGAACGTGGATAGCTCTGATTTTGCTTATATTAGTTGCCATTGATGCGAGCGCTTTGGTCTGTTACATCACAAGGTTCACCGAAGAAAATTTCGCAACTTTGATAGCGTTCATTTTTATTTATAAGGTAAGAACTAATTGATTCTCGTCAATGAAGAAGTGACTACCACATAGCATATTATACAATCGAGACAATTTATTTTTAAATTTTCGAAATCAAAGTTAGTTCCGATCAGTAATCGACATTTTAAGATATAGATGTTTTCGGGCAAAATATCGATACTGTTGTGCTCGTAGACTATTTATGCAATGTCGATGAGTTGAAGTATTATTATATTCTCTCTAATCCTCAGATATTCTTCAAAAATAGTCTGGATGGCGCTTGCAGGCATAACCTAATAAGGTTACTAGATACACTCTCGCTTTGCTTTAAACTGACGCGAATATCTACAAGCTCTTTATTTTTTGCAGCGGTTCAAATTTGAGCGCATTTTTAACCAATCGTGCGTTTAGTGACCTCATAAGTTTGTAACCAATCTTATTCGCCAGTTGCACTTTCAGCTGGTCCATATGCCTAACTCACTCAGCCGTTTGTGGTTTTATTCCTTTTAAAGGCGTGGGTAAAGACTTATGGTAGTTAGAGCGGGCGACACTAAATTTTTACGGCACGAATTTTATTAGAAGTTCTATGTGTCCGAAAATCGGATAATTGAATTCAGAAAAAATACCCTGTGAAAGAGCGTATAAAAAATTAGACTGAAATTGAGTTATACTCCAAATACAGTTGCCAAATTAAACACCAGGAATACAAACAACCAGTTTATTTTAAAAAATACTACTTAGTTAGAACAATCTACTTTCTTAAAATTTAGAAGATTTTCTGATTACTGATGGTTAATATTATGCTAAAAAAAATTATGGAATATGACTTAAGCTGACCTATATATGCCACGTCATCATCTGTAGCATTACAACCCAGGGTGGGTTTTAGCTGCCTGCACCACTTTCCTCCATCTATCACGGTCTTCTGCGGTTTCCTGCCATCTATTTAGTTCGACTCCCAGAGTTGAGAGGTCCTTCCTTACGTTGTCCCGCCATCCCAATTTGGGCCTTCCCAGCGGCCTCTTTCCTTGAGGTGCCTCTTCCCATACCGATTTAATGAGTCTCGTGTTCTGATATCTTTGGACGTGGCCCGCCCACCTCAGCCTATTTGCCTTTATTTCTTGTATTATCTCTGGGCTGGCATACAGCTGGGCTAGTTCAGCGTTAGTTCGTATTCTGTATCGGCCTGTTTCTGGGTCGCGACAGGGGCCGTAGATTTTTCGAAGTATCTTCCGCTCAAAACGTCTTATTATGGTCATAGTCCATGTTTCGCACGCATATGTCACTACAGGCCTGACAGGATTTGCTTATGCTCGAAAATACAAGATGATCTTTGAAGCCCTAGAGAGTTGTTTGGACTTGAAGATGATTTCTTCATGTATGTTATTATCCGCTGTTATTATTGCTCCATCTAGATGATCTGTTGATTCCGGACTTGTCTCTATATAATTTTCTGGGATGTGGACTGCCAGCTGTCTCTCCATCTCTTTGGTGGTCTTTCAGGTGGGCGATTGCCTGCTGGTTTTCCCTGCTGGCTGAAATAATAAAAGATAAAATAAAATGAAATGCGAAAAATCGTGTTAAAGTTGCATTTCTTACAGAAAAGCCTCCCTAGTACAATGCGTGGTAGTCTATCGTCGGTCATCCTCTTCACGTGGTTATACCATTCTCTTCTTCTCTGCCTTCCCCATCTCACCACATCCTGTACGTCACACTGTGCTCTAATGTCAGTGTTTCTTACGTGATCTCTATTGTTCTCTGCTATTGTTCTCAGTATTGACATTTTGGCGACTCGTAGCATCCTTTTGGTTTTGTTGGTATCCTCTCTCGCTTCTATACCATATGTCATTATTGGCCTGACGCATGTCTTATATATTTTAATCTTACTCTCCTTTCGTATATAAGGATTAGCCCATACAGTTTCCCTTAGACATCCTGATATTATGGCTGATTTGTTAATTTGGTTTCTTAAGTCCTTTACTGGGTCGTGAGCGCTGGACATATCTATGCCCAGGTATCTAAATTGCATGACCTGCTCTATGGGTTTATTATCTATTACCAGTTTGCATCTCATTGGTTCCCTAGCGATGGTCATGGTTTTCGTTTTACCTATGGATATGTCCATATTGAGTTGCTGACTGATCTGGTAGAACTTAAATAACTGTCTCTGTTGGTCATTCTCACTTTCATAGCAGACCATTCTGATAGCCCTATTGTTCATTCTGTATACTGGGTGTGGGGATGTAACTTTTTCTATGCTCGAAATTAAATTCGTCTATTGTCACCTTTTGCCACAGACGATCACGTGTAGGATTTCTAGAGACGTGCATGTATTTCGTTTTCGCTTCATTCACACGAAATCTGATTTTATTTGCTTCTTTTTCTATACGCACGAAATTTTCTTTCATGTTAATTGTACTACCCCCAACAATGCCAATATCATCAGCATATGCCAGTAACAGACTTGGGCCCCGCGGTCCAAATACCGAGGCTCGTACAGCCAGCGAATATTAACTACGATAAGAAGATTCACTCTCCACGGCGGCACGTCAACGGTATGTCTCCTTCCCCGCGCGAAAACTAGCATGATACTGGCATGTGACCTTTGGACGCGGCGCACACTGGTCGAATTTCTAGGAAAGCTGGCCATAATATGGTTTACCAGAAATAAGACATCAAAGTTATTAAGTATTACACGTTTAATATATCGTGTTTTTGACAAATAATTGTTGAATTTTTTGCTCATTATCTATATTTATATAATAGGAAGTATCAATTATTACTAACGATAAAAATCATGTATAAAAATCATTTGTATATTCTTAAATCGTTTTAAAAAATGATTTTGAAAATTAAGGGCTCCTTCGTTGTAAAAAGAAGGGTTTTAAATTTTTAATTCGATGATCCAAATTTTGTTTTTGCAAAGATTAATTCAGGAGTCTCACGAGCAAAATGAATGTTAAGCGGACGACAGAAACGAGTTGATGAGGGCCTGCAATTTTGCCATACATGTATTTCAGAGTTATCGCTATTTTTAAAAATTAATCTAATAGGGACGAAAGTAGTAAAAAATATAGAAGCATCAGTGCAGCTGTTGTTCAAAAACACTTGCTTATATTCTGACTATCCCAAGGTAATATCAAAGCCATATTTACAAATTAAAACTAAATTAAAAATTTTTATCTGCTGATTCAGCCAAAGTATTTACTACCTCTTTTTATAATAACATCAGTCTAATAATGATTCTACCGAAATTTCAGCTTACTTCAATATTATGGGATTAGGGGTGGGCGACAATAATCGATTATTCGATTCACTTTTAAGAAATTACCGGTTAATCGACTTATCGACTAATATTTCAGAAAATATCGATAATCGATTATTTCGATTAATCGATTATTCAGTTATTTGCTAAAATATTAAGCGTTTAATCGATTATTCAATTTCTTGCCCACCCGTACCGATAACTTTACAAAAGATATAGCTTTTAAAATTCCAATTTAATAATGCGTTGCGTTAAGGGTAATTTAAATGACATTTGAAAATACTTTCAGTACAACATATGAAGCAAAAAAAAAACAGGGAAACGTAAATGCTCAAACAAGAGAGTAGCAGGGAAAACTGCGCACGTTACAAATTTAGCCAATAAGGGATCCTCATTTCAACGCGCCATTTTCTGATAATCTGGCGCTTCAGTTGTTGCAAAATTTGGTATAACACCAACACAATCCTCAACGGAGTGTTAGCACGTTAGCAGTACAGTACATCAGTCTTTATCAGCTTTTTATTATGTATTTGGGCAAAACTATATGATAAGAAGGATCACTCTTCGCGGCGGCATGTCAACGGTGTGTTTCCTTCCCCGCGCGAACACTAGCAGAATATCGGCAGGCCATGATACAAATAAAACAATCATGTTGGCAGGCGACCATTGACGCGGCCATAGACCAGCTCATCCTTATGTCAGATTAATTTTCACGCCTAATATGTATAATCGAGTCAATATTCGATAGAAGATAATATCGCTATTTTTTAGTTGTGTTGTATTACAAAATAGGAATGAAATATACAGTAAAAATATTGTGCGAAACCTTTAACCGATTTTAAAATCACCCAAAACGCCAAAATTTAATTAAATATTAAAAGATGGGGCAAATTCGAGCAACATTTTCTTCTTGATGTCTTTTGTCAGAATATTAGTATTCGGAAATATGCTGAAATCATTAACACAAAATCAAAATCTTTTAAATATTAGTTACTACATACCTTGAGTATTGTTATCAATAATAACTAATTAAAAACGTTAACAGATTTTTGAAACAGCCAGTTGTATACAAACTTTATCAAAATATTTATTTGGTGATAATAGTAAAAAAAACCATAACGTAAGTTTGACAGGGCGCTGCAAACAATTCAGAAGATATCAATTGTGTTCTTCCAAAGCCAAATAGAGTATTAGAGTGCTATAAATAATTTCGTCATAAATTTGATTAAATATACCGCAAACGAAAATATCGTTTATGGCCAGCTTTTATTTAAATTCAACCTGTGTGCGGTGGAGTTCGCTGATCGTTACCAGGCAACGAAGGAAATCAACGACGATTCCTTTGTAGCGCTCTCTGGCCATTGAGTGGGGCTTCTTGTCGTAGTTAATATTCGCTGGTACAGCTGCTGTTCTTGCGGCCTTTTCTAGTGCAATGTTAAAGAGCATAGGAGAAAGCGCATCTCCCTGTTTTAGGCCTGTGTTTATTACAAACACCTCACTGTACTCTCCATCTACCTTAACGCAGCTTCGGGAACCCTCTATACGTGCCCTGGTTAAACGCATTAGTTTACTGGGAATTCCTAGTTCTAACATTGTCTCTCAAAGTCGTACTCTGATGATGCTATCGTACGCCTGTTCGAAATCCACAAACAAATTGTGAAGGTCTCTATTATTCCCAGGACTTCTCTAAGAGTTGCCGTACGGTGAAAAGCTGGTCTATTGTTGATCTGACATCTCTGAATGAAGCCGCATTGGTATTCGCCAATGATCTCCGCATAGGGGGCTATACGCTGACGGAAAATATTTGACAATATGTTGTAGGCGTTATTCAGAAGCGCAATGCTTCGGTAGTTTTTACAGACCATTTTGTCACTCTTTTTGTACAGGGGCATGATTATTCCTTCATTCCACTAGTCCGGGATTACTTCGTCCTCCCCGATACGAACCATCAGGTGATGCCTAGATTGCACCTATTGATCTCCTTCTTTTTTAAAGCTATCTGCAGAAATACCGTCCCTCAGTTGCCTTAAGCTTCTTTATGACTTTGCGCGTTTCGTCCAGAGTGGGTGGATTTACAAGGGCCTCAGCTGTGTGAATGGGTTGGTTTGCATGGTCATTCTGGCTTGGCATATTCAGAAGATTGGCGAAATAGAATTTCCAAGCACTGAGCACATCATCTTTTGCCGCGGTGATCGACCCATCATCTCGTTTCAACATGGTTGCGGTTCTTGGTCGGTACCCCATCTTTTACGCTCCTACTCCCCGATAAAACGGTCTTACGTTGCCCGTTTGACGGCTTTTTTCTAGTTATTGTATTCTTTCATTTTCACTTCCTCGCTTCTTCGTTTTTATCATCTTGCGCAGCTGGTTTCTTAGGTTGTTGAATCTCGCACAAGTATCCTCTGTGAGATTTCGCAGCTTCTCAAGTCTCACTTTGATCTTACGTTCGTTTAGTTCCTGACATTCGGTGTCAAACTAGGCCTTCCTAGAACACCCTAGCTTCGGCCCTAGTACTTCCTCATTAGCTGTATTAATGCTTTCCTTAATGTATTTCGACATCCCCTCTATATCGCTGGTCTCAGGGATTCTTCGTGACAAGGCCTCTGTGGTTCTTTCCACAAATAGTCTCTCTGTATGTGTGTCTTTTAGCTGTTCCGTGTTAACTGGACGTTCCTTATTTGCCACCATCCCTTTCCCAGCAGCGATTTGTATTCTTACTTTCGCTTTGACAAGCATATGATCAGAGTCAGCTTCAGCTCCTCTACACGTTCTTACGTCCAGTATATTACTACTATGCCTGGCGTCCACTAGTACATGGTCTATTTGATGTCTAGTAAATCCATCATTGAAAATCCATGTCTGCTTGTGGATTTGCTTATGCTCGAACATCGTAGATTTTATTCGAAGGTTGTTAGATGCGGCCATGTCGATTATTCTGGAGCCGTTATCGTTCGATGCATCGTGCTGCCCAATATGCGATCGGGCTGTATTATGTTTTCCGATTTTGGCATTGTAGTCGCCAAAGACGAGTAGCATGTCTTGCTTAGGTTTTTCATTTATTACTCGTTTAAGGGAGTCATAGAAAGCATCCTTCGTCTCATTACCAGCTTCTTCTGTTGGCGCATAAACGAAAATGAGGGTTGTGTTGTACCATTTGCTACGCACTCTAAGAATGCGTACTCTTTCACTAACAGGTCTGAAATCGATTACTTCTGACATGATTTCTTCTCTGATGGCGAAGCCAGTACCGTATTCGTGGCTATTCTCAGTGCCACTATAAAATATGACAAAGCCTTCCACCTTGATGTTACCTGAGCCAGGCCATTTGAGTTCTTGGAGAGCTACAATATCCATCCTATATTTTTCCAAGGCCTGGACTGTCATTACCGAGGCACCGCCCGGCCTGTAGAAACTCAGCACGTTCCATGTCCCGATATTCATATCCTTAAAACTTTGCTTAGTTCGTGTCCGTTGATCCGTCCGATTCCGAGGCACGTTTCTTGGTTTTATAACAACTTTTCTTTTTCTGGGGCGAGGTTGTTAGCCTCGCGCCCAACCTTCCTCCTTTGTCCGGGCTTGGGACCGGCAACATCATTCACTGGCCTACTCAGTTCACCCAGAGAGGTGCTGCAGGCCGAGTTCTATATATGCCACAAGTGGTAACTAATGTTCAAATTCCAATTATATCACTATATATGTCACAAGTGGTAATTAATGTTCAAATTCCAATTATATTAATTGCTATGTTAATTAAGTTTTATCTTGACACTTAAACACTAGAAATTACAACAGTCAAGTATCAATTAAACGATTTAGGCCTGGTACTCACTGCGATTAAACTTCAAATCACAAAGTAGCACTAGTTATGGTACTGATCAATAACTTAACACTACTAATTACTATATAAAAATCTCAATAAATTACCTCGATGCTAATTAAAGAGAGGAGCTATCTTTAAAAGAATATTTTAATATTACCCAATTACTATTTCTTAAATATGTAACAATCTATATGTTAAAATTAGGGAATAAATATCCACTAAACTAGGCTTAGCTTATTCCCTTGGCAGCTGGAATATAGAAATCTTCTAAAATGTCTTCAAAATGCTAAACTAAAAAGGATTTTACTGAATAAAATATATAGAAATAAATATAGCCGCAACAAGTAAGGAAAATTGAGCTGAATTGACCGATATTAAGGCGAAACGTTCAATAATAAGATTTAAATAAGTTAAATTTAATTTCTGCCATGGGTTTTACAGGTAGATATAATTAGTTCAATATATTATGTGCTATTCTAATCCTAATCCTATTAGCGTTGGATGCCAATTTATTACGTTCGATTCCAATTTATTACGTTCGATTCTAAGATAAATCTACTTGGCAAATGGCGCTGAACGACGGTTTACAAACAAGTTAATATTTACCAAGAAAAATTGAACTGCGATGAGATGTCTACCATGTAATCCGTCATCAGTCCTCGTAATGGCTCAGGCAGCACCGTCTGCAATCGAACACCAGGGTCAGCTCGTCTCAGGGAGGGTTGGTTCGAACTATCTTTTCCCAATATCAAGTTCCGTAATGTTGTAACTAAATAAGGAATTGAATCAAAATAAGTAATAGCCCAAGTCGGGGCTGGACGCCACCAAGTTTACTTTTGTTGGCAAGCCCTATCGATGTTAAACGGACACAGAAAAAAAACTTGGAAATAAAAAGAAACTAAGTTCAAATTCTAATGTCGAAATACGTAAACAATTACCTACCGTAGACTACGCTATCTACTTGTTCACCATACAACATCTACATACTCACATACACCCTAAATAATTGCATTTGAGGCTAATACTTTATTTTGAATAGTAAAATATAGCAAGCTCCTCTAGCCTATTAAATAGTTTCCATGGATAGAAAGGCCAGCTACCCCCTAGTCAACTTTGACAGTTTGATGAAGGTTATAAAATTTTGAAAGTTCTAGTGTCAAATAAAAGGTTATAAAATTTTGAAAGTTCACTTTTTCGAAACGCTTTATTGCAACCTGCAACCTAGGCGGTGATAGAAATACTAAATTTATCACATAGACTATACTAAGTTAATTTAACTTGGTTAGTATAGCCTTTCCAAAAACCCAAGTTGCAAGTTTCAACAAGAGAACGTATTCCTCAAAAAGGAAACAATGTTATGTTCGATTGTCAAAGACGAAATTAAAGTAAAAGATAATAAATTGGAATAACTTCCTCGGATATAAAAGGTACTAGAGATAGTCCATAAATCTAGCACCCATAAGAAGTAAGTAATGTTTCTAAGCTAGCGTAGCAACATTTCACAAAAGGGTATTTAAATATATATACTTCAGTAGATTATGCTGTATGCTCTTACTTACTAAAGAAATTAATCAACCGTTTTCGAAAAATCATCAAGTACTAGATTCTGTGTAAAATTTAAAAGTCTTTGCAAAGTATTAAATATTCCTGGCACAATAGTACTGTCCAAGTGTAGTAATATAAATATAAAATTAGAATTATCTCGTGTAACAGCGTCAGACTTCCGAGGTTATATCCGAGAATTAGCCATAATTCTTCTCTGTACGTCAAAACAGTGCTGATTAATCAGATTCCGGGTAAAATTGGCTCTTCCTGATCTACAGGGAAACAGTCATAGAACCCCGCAACAAAGCGCTACCGGAACTCCACCGTAGAATACAGCTACTAAAACCATTTCCAAAAACTATCTCCAAAAACCAGCTTCAAAACAAAACCAGCTCCAAAAGCCCTAAAAGCGTAAATTAAACCATAACAACAACATAACACGAAATTTACAAAAATGCCAAACTCGGCCCCAGATATCTACTTGAAATTCTACATTCGAACAACTTGAAATCACTTACCCATAACTAGGGGTTTACCAAAACTTCCTGGGTATCTTGAGAAGGACAACGGTCTATATTGCCATTACGGCGGTTGCTAAGACTTAATTCCCACGCAACTGACCTTTCCTCCGGAGCCCTAATAGACTTCCAGTCTACTTCATGTACAAAATACGGACACTCCTCGAGGACTACCTCTCTACCCAAGGGAACTTCTTTGGCTAATGATTAAACAAAAGCCTTCCAAAATCAATAACAACAGTTTTTCTTCTGTTTCCTCTCCTCCTACTGGATCAAAATATCGGAAACAAATCTGTAAACACGTCAATCACTATCAGCTGACATTCAACTAACATTTCTCATATGTCAATAAAAATACTACCTGTCAGAAACCCTAGACAGATACGAACTTATCGAGAAAAGACAATAGAGATGGTCGACCAAGTCGATATACCTCCCCAAAATAACCTTTAGAATTTTCACCGGTAACATACCAAGAGAGAAAACGGTAAAATATATAAAGAATATTAGAGGACTCTGGAAGTAATAATAATAATATTTCCAGTAGGTGCTTCTCGGTAGATTATATTTAGTCTTTTCACTTGAAAAATTAAAGATAGTATCACGATAAATCAAGAACATAGCTCAATATATTATTATTAATTGAAACTGATTATACTAAGTAGACTTGACGATGTGTTTTGTCCTCGGTAATTGGAAGACCCAGGCAAGGTACCAATCGGGATAATCAGGCTACACTAAACTCTCTGTCTGATCCAAGTTGGATAAGACGGCTGGCTCCTACTCAGATAAGGAAGGCCCCAAGCAAATGGGCAATGGTCCTTCGGAAAAACCCTGGTGAAAAATGGTATTTTTTTATAGCCCTGTTACTTAGAAGTACATGAGCCAAACCTACCTTTTAAAATAAAAGGGTTATCGCACCGCTCTACGCACGATGTTTCACAACAGCATAGATACGCGTTACTACGCTTTGTAATATTAACAAAAAAAGCTATCTGGCAATCATCAACTAGCAGTTGAAAACTTAATTACCATAAGGCACCTTCATGGACGAGAGTCCAAACGAGAAGAAACTTCAATTATCACTTCCCTCGATATATCATATTTTCATGCGCATCTTCGGAAGGCGTTGGCTGTTAAACGGGTCGGAGTACTGAAATCCACTCGTAATAGTAATGTTGTGGCAATCGATACTACTATTTAACGGATACACAGAGAAAATCGCGATATAATATTCAGATACAATTATAACGTTACAAGTTTTAAAATTAAATATATTTGATTTCAGGCTGTGGAAAACGTCTTACTCATAGGCAAAAATTTCCCGATAAACACGTCTGGCTCTCTAAATTTCTCGTTTGACTGTTCCTGTCTCGTAAACGATTCCACCCAAGCCGAACGACCGGAAATAGCGAATTGGACGTCGTTCAATAAAACCATTTGCTCCGTAAGTAAAAATAATTGTAGTAGTAAAAATTTTACTTTATAGTAACATAATTTTTAGACAATCACTTCATATCTTTATTTTTTTAGCAATTGAACGGCACATTGGTCGGTTCAGGCTGTACTAACCCTCCGTATTCTCCAGACGTATTCTTAATGTCAATTTTGCTATTTTTGGGAACCTTTTTAATATCGGTGCAATTGAAAGACTTCAAGAACGCTCTATTCTTTCCATCAAAGGTATGCATAAATAACCCTTCTCTTCTTAATCAATATAAATATAAAAATATATTTAGGCAAGTATAATATTTTTAAATTTATATATTTACCTACTTTACAAGATACAACTTTTATATATATAAAAATAAAGAATATATACTCTCGAAGTGAACATTTCGAAATTAATGATGTCCGCCAAGAAAATGACAATTGACAGTTGACAAGTGACCGATTTGAATCTCTGACGAGATCTATAGAAAGCAGAATCATTTAAAAATAGTACAGCTCAAGTGAGCGACTTATATGGAAACATTCCCTTGTAGTTGAGCTCTATAACTTGAAATAACTGTATATCAAAATTCCTGATAACGTGTGCTCAAAATGACAATTAACAGATGACAGCTGACAAGTGACAGATTTGAATCTCTGACGATATCTGTAGAAAGCAGTATCTTTTAAAACTAGTACTGCTCAAGTGAGCGAATTTTATAGAAACATTCCCCTGTAATTGAGCTATATAACTTGGAAGAACTGTATATCGAAATGCCTGATAACCTCTGCTGAAAAAATGACAATTGACAGATGACAACTGACAAGTAACAGATTTGAATATCTGACGTTATCTGTAGAAAGCAGAATCTTTTAAAAATAGTACAGCTCACGTGAGCGAATTTTATGGAAACATTCTCTTTTGGTTGAGCTCTATAACATGGAAGAACTGTATATCGAAATGCCTGATAACGTCTGCTGAAAAATGACAATTGACTGATGACAGCTGATGAGTGATAGATTTGAATATCTGACGATATAGTACAGGTCAAGTGAACGAATTTTACGGAAACAGTTCCTTGTGGTTGAGCTCTATAACTTGGAAGAACTGTATATCGAAGTACCTGATAACCTCTGCTAAAAAAACAATTGACAGATAACAACTGACAAGTAACAGATTTGAATATCTGACGATATCAGTAGAAACAGAATCGTTTAAACCTAGTATAGCTCACGTGAGCAAATTTTAGGGACACACTCCCTTGTGGTTGAGCTCTATAACTTGAAAGCACTGTATATCGAAATGCCTGATAACGTCTGCTCAAAAATGACAATTGACAGACTGACTGGTAACAGATTTGAATATCTGACGATATCTGTAGAAAGCAGAATCTATTAAAAATAGTACAGATCAAGTGTACGAATTTTGTGGAAACATTACCTTATGGTTGAGCTCTATAACTTGGAAGAACTGCATATCAAAGTTCCTAATAATGTGTGCTAAAAATGATAATTGATAGATGACAGCTGACAAGTGACAGATTTGAATCTCTGACGATATCTGT
>MU190576.1:0-18737 GCA_016904865.1 Pissodes strobi
TAGAAATTTTTTCTAAGATCCAACTTCAACAAGTGAAACCAAAGGAATTGTCAGCGGCCCACAAGCTAATGGAAAACATGATACAGCTTCAATTTCGCAATTAACTATTGGTACGCCAGTAATAACTAGCTGCTACTTTTGTTTCCCTAATTATATTCTTTTCAGTTTTAGTGTCTCAATCTGGAAAGCATTCAGACTACCCAAAAATCGAAGGTAAGCCGTATCTTTAATCTAACAAGTTGTTCGAAGTCAGAAAAGTTTAGAGCCTCTTATTTTTTGAACTCCAGGAAGGAAAACCCTCAAAGTTACTGCAGATCTAAATAAATAACCGGTGTTGTAAATACTATTGTGAACCTGAATAAGGTTAGTTAATTTACAACCATCGTTATAGCTCACATTGTTAGTTTGGAACTTGAAATAAATTGTTTTTAAAAACAAAGCTTAAATCCCCTTAGGCGTTCTTTTGATTGTAGGTGCTCTTACTTGCGTCCTAAAATAAAATTAGTAAACCATTTGTGATTATATATATTTATTATTTAAAATTTGTGTACAATTGAAGGAATTAGAATCACAAGGGTATAAGTGGCTCTTGCGAAACGAGTCGCAACAGGTGAAATGATATTTTATAAATTGCACCCGGACTATATTACTTGTCCTTTTAACTGCCAAATAAAATGCTATTCAACTCCTATTTAAATTAAGATAAATAAACATAA
Organism: Pissodes strobi; assembly: GCA_016904865.1. Classification (NCBI taxonomy): domain Eukaryota; kingdom Metazoa; phylum Arthropoda; class Insecta; order Coleoptera; family Curculionidae; genus Pissodes; species Pissodes strobi. The sequence goes on from MU190576.1 coordinate 717, forward strand.
AAATATGCTTAGAGCACTATACATTTTTCCTAGTAATTATAACCGTTAAACTATCAAAGAGCTCCGTCGTAACGGACAGATCGGCAAAATCAGCGACACGCAAATTCTAAGAAAGTATAACTCGCAACTCGCATAAAACCCTTTGTCAGTGTCCGATCGAAGAGATCAACAGCTACCGCTCTGTTAACCGACATTCAACCTTGCCACTCTAATAATCTAGTCACGAATTATCTAGAACGACCTACTTTCAAACATGGCCTCTAAGAAGGATCCAATCACAGCAAGCACTTAGCACTCGCCGACTCACCTCATCTCTTAACAAAAGACAAAAGTCACTCTTTAAGTTCGTTTCAACAGAGCTGCGTGAGCGTGGCTAATATATCTAAAGTTACGTTCGGCTTAATGCCAATTTCTCGGTATATGTATGTATAACACAATTAACGCGAGATTAATTTTCCAATTAATACAAGATTCTTCCTTACAACAATTAGAACTTATCTTTCACACCCAACTGTGTCAACGTTCCTATGTAGTGTAGATAATATATGTCCAATGTCCTGTCCTAGGGTGTACGTTCAATAACAAACATTTCTGGTGTAAATATTAAATAGGTAAAAGCGACTTTGAGCCTATTATTACATCTGGTCCTCCGATGAAGAAAACAATAAATTTGGGAAAAACAGTTAATTAACACTAATTGGATTGCGAATAGAAACCTTGCAAATCTAATATTGGTCCAATGCGAGCCGGATTTTAGACACAAAACCAACGAAAAAGTGTAGTGCAAGTCTAGGACAGCAAACAAGAAGATATGTTGGCGTAAATATCTGTCTGTCAGCCAAAAAATTTCGAGATGGGAGCAAAGTATCGAATGTGCGAAGTTATGAAAACGTTCGTTTCACTTTTCGCATGGCCCTCCGCTCGCTTCGCTCGCTACGGGGACTCAAGAAAAGGAAACTAACCAGGTGCTAACCAAAACTAACCCAAGACATACCCAAAATCAAGAAAAGATTCATTTTCTCGAAAGCTTCGGGTCCGCTCGGGATTTTCGATACTTTGCACATTCGATACTTTGTGGCTTTCCCAAAGTTTCGACCAGTTTGAAATCGCCGTTTCGCAGTTTACCGACGGATACCGACGGAGAAGAAACGTTTCCTTCTAAGGACTTAAGGTTGTATTTTTCCATTTTATGTTATTACATGTTGACATTAATACTTCTATTTAAATTTCAAATACTCAATTTTCCTTAAAAAATATGAACAATTTTAACCTCGAATTTAACGGTGTATAAATGTAATAAGTTAATCCTGTTTCGAAAGTTGATTACAATTTTTAGTCAGCTCTAATTAAAACATAAACTCATTTCTTGACAAATAAGTTAGTTTTTCGTTTGATTAGCATATTTTTTCTATGATTTTGAATATTCGTATTGTTATTTTAACCTATTGCTGATATCTGTGTTCTGTATTACTGTTTGCAATATTTTACTGATATTTTTCTATTTGTTGATATGTTTCTCAATATGGAGGCATTAATTAAGCAAAAAAAAGCAGTAAAAAAGCTAATATAACTCGTATCAAAAACTGGGGTATTCAAAATAACAAGCTAATTCATGATATTTCTCTTTATGAACCTCGCAAAGAGATGCTAATTAGTGCTTTCACATAATTTACTAGTGCACAAGATGATATCAGAGTCCAAAGCTATAAACTGCGATGATATTGATGAACTGGACGAATCAGATTAAGTAAGCAATGTAAGAAATGTAGTGGAAGATCAGTCATATAATTCTCTGTCAGTGCTTGATTAAAAAATTAAGTTCTACTCAACCGAATCCTATATTTATTCAACAAACTAGTGCTTTGCCTAGTGTCAAACTTCCTGAGCTCAGCTTTCCTCATTTTTACGGAGATATATCCGAATGGACTCAGTTTTATGAAATCTTTGAGACCTTGATTATTAACAATCCCGATTTGAATGATATTCAAAGATTAATGTATCTTAAAACGTATCTAAAAAAATAATCACTCGATTTAATTAACAATTTACAACTAATCAGTGACAACTTCAAAGTAGCTATTGATATCTTGAGAAATAGATACGAAAATAAGTTTTTGACCATTAATTCTCATTTAAAATATCTGATAGAACTTCCTTCTTTGACTGAGTGTTCTCCGCAGAACCTTAGAGATTTTTTAACTAAAATAAAACAAAATATTTCGTCTTTAAAAAACTTGATTCTTCCCGTGGAGCATTGGGACATTATGTTAATTTACATTATTTTTGGAAACCTATATTATAATACTCGCAATACCTTTGAAATGGATAAAAGTCTCAATACGCTTCCAACTTTGAATGATTTTCTAGCATTCTATAAACGCTGTCTAGTATTGGAAAATGTTGCTCCCAATTTGTCTCAAAATTCACAAAGCCTTCGACCACAAAATAAAATTCACTTATCTTGCACGTATGCAGTCCTCAAATTCTGAATATTTTTATGACAATCTAAAATGCATTTATTGCCAAGAAAATGGTCATAAAATTTATAAATGTTTCAAATTTAAAAATAGTCCTCAGACTGAAAAATCGGATTTCATAAAAAATAGAAAATTATGTCGTAATTGCTTAGGACTACATAATGTGGAGATTTGTTCTTCTTTACAAAGATGTACAGTATGTCATAGAAAACACCATTCGCTGTTGCACTTTGATCTTCATAAGACATATAATGTCAATGATAATAAATATGTTCTATATTGTTGTGGAGGATTCATTCTTACCCTGGAATTGATTGCCTTTGGCTCCACAAATGATTGAATTTTGTTTGGATTGTTATAGAGCCACTTCGGCCCCGGCTCAAGGATGTAAACTGCACAAGTGCAAGTTTAGTGACCCTAATGAAATGTGTACCTAGTTTCGTCGATTCGGTGTCTATTCGGACACCGTTTTCAAGAAAAGCAAAAAACTGAAAACGGTGTCCGAATAGACACCGAATCGACGAAACTAGGTACACATTTCATTAGGGTCACTAAACTTGCACTTGTGCAGTTTACATCCTTGAGCCGGGGCCGAAGTGGCTCTATAACAATCCAAACAAAATTCAATCATTTGTGGAGCCAAAGGCAATCAATTCCAGGGTAAGTCAATGATAATGTTAGTACACAAGGGAACAGCAATTCGTCACAAGTTTTTGTTCACAATATAAGCCCTCAAAATAACTCCCAGATTCAAAATAATTCTCAACATAATTTCACTTATTCGCAGAATAATAATGGGCCATAATTCTTGCCAGTTATTTCTCAAAATAGACAAGGCCAACGTTTTGATCTAAAAGAACATCAAAACAGTAACAATCGACCGCCGAGTGAAGAATTAGGGAACAGATCTCAGCCTTCTGACAATGCGGCAACCTTCTCTGCATTTTATGCCAAAAAAGAAGTTCTTTTAACTTCGGCCACTGTAACTATGTATAATGTCGATAAAAAAACCCATTCTTGTCAAAGCAATACTTGACTGTGAAAGTCAAACATCATTTATAACTGAAAACCTTGTGAGAGCTGTTGGCTATGAACCATATGAAAGGAAATTGCAATTTCTGGTATTTCTAATAAAATGATTGATATCAATATACATTCTACCGTTGACTATAATAAAATATTTGCAATTTCATGTGTTCTACTACCTCAAATAACTTGTCATTTGCTTCAGATTCTTGTAAATGTTAATGTTCTTTCTATACCTGACAACATAAAGCTAGCTGGCCCCACTTTTTGTAACCCATCTCAGATTAATTTGTTACCTGGCGCAGACAGCTATTATGACTTAATTACCAATTGAATAATAGAATTAGATAAGAACCTCCCAGTACTACATAAAACTAATTTAGGATGGATTGTAGCTTGTAAATATTCAATTCAAACATTTGATGAATCATTTCACGCCTACCGAATCTAATTTAGAATTGGACTCAGAGCCCAACTCAGAAAACGTTCCTTTGTTTGTACAAACTTCCAATTTAGACAATACAATACAAAACTTTTCGGGAATTGAGGAAGTTCCTAATAAACCATCGCTGAGTTAGATGAGTTAACAGAAAGAATATTCTCTGATACCCTCAAAGTATTACCAAATGGTTCTTTTCAAGTAGATCTCCCATTGAAAACTACCCAGGTAGGTGATTCATTTGCTATCGCTAGCAAAACATTTTTTAATTTTAAGAAACGTTTTGAGAAAGATCCCAATTTGTTCAATCAGTATCAACAATTCATAAACTAATATGTTAATCTTGGTTACGCCCAATATGTTCCACTTAACTGAAAAAATGGAAATATGGAAAATAAGTATTTCTTTCCTCGCCATTATGTTTTGCGTGAATCCAGCACGACAACAAAATTGCGTGTTGTTTTTGACACGGTGCCATGAAAAGCATTCTTTTAAAATGTTTTCCTGTTCAACCAGAACTCTTCGATATTTTGTGCCGATTCCTAATTTTTGAAAATAAAATTACAATTCACAGTGTTAATTTATGGACAGATTCACCAATTATTTTACGTTGGTTAAAGTCGCACCCGTCCACATGGACAACGTTCATATCTAACCGTGTTTCTGACATTCAACAGTTATCTTCGGCTTTCCAGCGCCGTCACGTGATTTCGCGTGATAGTCCTGCGGATGCGCTTTCCAGAGGCTGTACGCCTAATGAAGTGTTACACTCGACTCTTTCGTGGTATGGCCTCTTATTTCTACAAAACCATGATATGTTTAAAAAACCTAGAGGTATTTACTAATCTTTTAGAAATTCCCGAACAAAGAAAAATTACTTATGTTGTGCATAAACAATCTGATTCTCATGATGAAGTTCTGTGCAAATTTTCTTTCTATTCCAAAATACAGCGAGTTCTGGCTTTTTGTATAAGATTCTCAAATAATCCTAAATCATTCATTTCTACGTGTTTTCTAACGCATATGTTAATTTTTCGGCGTGTATCGTGACCTTCCTAAGTCATAGGGTATAGGTACCTGTTCTAAGTTCAGTTACCTAAATGTTTTCTTATCATGTGTGTGAGATTGATCTCTAGCACCGTCAGAAATAGATCTTTGAAGTTCTTGCTCTACCGGGGGGCGTATGTTGTGAAACGAGTCACCACAGGTGAAATGATATTTTATAATTTGCACCCGGACTATAATACTCCTTTTAACTGCTAAATAAAATGTTATTCAACTCCTATATAAATTAAAATAAAAAGACATAAGCATATGCTTAGAGCACGATACATTCTTCGTAGAAATTAGAACCGTTAAACTATCAAAGAGCTCCGCCGTAACGGACAGATCGGCAAAATCAGCGTAAATTCCAAGAAAATACAACTCGCATAAAACCCTTGGTCAGTTTCGAAAATATCAACAGCTACCGCTCTGTTAACCGAAATTCACCGTTTCCATTCTAATAATCTAGTCACGGATTATCTAGAACGACCTACTTTCAAACATGACTTCTAAGAAGGATTCAGTCACAGCAAGCGCTTACACCACTTAATTCCAAACGCTCAGCGACCTTAGCACTATTATGGCCATTCGCACGGCCTCTCTTAACTCAAGATTAAGTTAAGGTGCACCTTATCTCGTGTATTTTTGTTGCACCATCTCTCTTAAGTGTAAAGCGTCACTTAAAAATCATATAAAATTAAGCCTTGGAAGTAGCCGGGTTTAAGCCCATTATCTCATTTCTATTTTTTGTGTTTGACATCAGTCAAAATGGATCTTGTAAGCTTTTTAATCAATGAAGACGACGAATTGGATGAATTAATGTTGATAGTCTTTGGTATTCCCAGAAGAGTTTACCAACGATTAGAGCATTTTATTTCTTTCGATAACATAACGTTTTTCAAAAGGTTTCGTGTAAGTAAACAAACAGCTCTATATGTTTTGGTGTTAATAGAAAATGAGATTGAATACCCCTACGATCTGTAAGTATAAATATGTAATATAAGCTTCACTGTATACCATTCTTCGGTGAACCACTTTTTTTTAGCAGTAACTGTATTGCCCCAATGAATCAACTGCTGATTTTCCTAAGATTTGCTGCAACTGGTACCCATCGAGCATGTATTGCAGACTTTGTTGGGGCCCATTTATCTACAGTATCTCGGGTTATTGTTAGAGTAGCAAGAGCTCTTGTCAGACACTATAATACATATATTAGAATGCCACAAAAAGAGAATGAAATAAATACAAATCAGCTAGGATTTTACGAAAAGGCTCGTTTTCCACGAATAATTGGACTTATCGATTGCACTCACGTTAGGATTCAGTCTCCAGACAAGTAATCTGTAGTTTGACTTGAAAGTCAAGACGCCTACATATATTTTTATGTAGAGACCTAAGGATTTATCTTTTGTATCTAATCGAGATATATATTTTAGGTGGTGAAGACGGCGAGGTTTACAGAAACAGGAAAGGTTACTTTTCTGTTAATGTACAGGCTATTGTTGATGCTAATTTAAAAATTATAAATTTGGTGGCTCGTTGGCCTGGTTCAACGCATGATGCTACCATTTTCAACAGCAATCGAGTCAAACAGCAATTTGGAGATAATTTATTTCCAAACTCAGCCCTACTTGGTAATAAATATAATTTACAATTTTCTATTTCACCCTTTGTGTTGTAAGTTGTAATTTTTTTATTTACAGGAGACAGTGGTTACTTCCTGAGACCTTACATTTTCACACCATTGGCAAATCCTGTTCAACAATAAGAGTAATTGTATAATGAGTCACATATTCAGACACGCAATATCATAGAAAGGTTCTTCGGCGTATGGAAAAGACGATTTCCTATAATAGCTTATGAAAGTCGCCTTAATATTAATACAACATTAATATTTGTAATAGTTGCTGTAGGAGTAGTTCATAATATATGTAATATAAATAATGAACAGGAACCTCCTGATCCTGAAGATCTTCAGTTATTTTTAAATATTCTGCAGGCAGATGATGTGCCTAATGTGCCTGTAATTGTTAAAAATCCACCCGTTTTAGGGCACAATACTAGATTAAATCTGATTAATAATTATTTTGCAAATATACAGGAGTAGTTTTTATTGGGATAAATAAAAGGAATTTGTTGCTCAAGTATTAATAATCTTCTCTAAAAAAACTGCACATTTCTTTATTTCTCCCCCAAGTAAACAAATGTATCCTCTCTTTTCTTGATCTAGTACCTTTTTAAGAAGTTCACTTTCGATATGTAACAGACATAAGCTCAAGAACAAACATACTGTCCTAACATTGCTAACTACTTAGCTAGATTAGCTTTAAAAATTGAATATTAAAATCAATGACATACAGGGTGGGACTCTTAAAATGGAACCCCTCCCCCTCAACTTTTTTGTGTTTAGAGCTATAAAAAAAGTTTAATACAAAAGTTGCTTGAAACGAATGACATTTTTATATGATAATGCTTTTTGATATAGAAAGCATTTCCTTTTTCCAGAATGGGCATTAACTTTTTTTTTTAAATGAAACACCCCATATATTGTGTCACATGTTTGAAGGACAAATACCGAGTTTTTGAAGATCAAAGTTGTTCAAAATACTGCTGTCGTGTTTCTTAGTTATATTTGGGTATTTGTATTATTACATTTTATTTCTCAATTCTATCTTTTGGATATTAGCATCTAATTCTAATTTTCTTTTTTCTAACTGAAATATAACTTCTTCTCTTTGATCCCGTTTCATTCTGCTCTCTTTCTCTGCTGCAAAAATTCATACTTTATTTTGGCCAATTTTAAATATTCTTCTGTCAGTTGACTTGATGGCTGTTGGATGTTTGGTATTCTCCTCTTTGTCCACTTGTGCTCTAGAGCACTGGATAGAGTTTGTTGTAATTTGTTGGCACAAACATTACCCCAGTCTTCCTGAAAAGTGAATATTACTAATAACTTTTTGTTTTTTTTTATTTAATTTATGAGATTATGCAGGGTGTCCAAATAGTATGTTGTCAAGCGCGCTTTAAAATACATGAAAAAAATATATATGTCTAAATTATTCATTAAATATATATTATTATGACGATCTTCTTAAATTAACCCATTGTTTTATGCTAACTGTTTGTGTAAATGTGAATATGCTTAACCAATATTTATCTGTCTTATCAATTGTATAGTATTACGTTACATGAAAGACTTGAAAAATATTAGTAATTATTTATATTACACAAACTACGCTTTTACAGTTGTCAGTTTTAACATATACCGATAAATAAATAAGAAAATTAAATATAATTTATTTAAAAATTCTCAACCATCATCTATCTGTATTATTAATCGACTTATTGATTGTGTTTTTTACTGAAAACATATCAATATAGTGATGGTCCACCTTCTTTACTTTTTTTTTAGTTAGGAGGTATCCTCTGTCAGCATATTAATAGTCTGCATATTAATCATTTATTTTTTTTCTGCCTTCTCTACATCAATGAATAAAAACATAAATTTGTTAAAAATGTCAATGTTACTTACAGTTTGTGGTTCACTGCAGTCTCTGCTCTGTGAAGCCAATATTTGCAAATAGATTTGTCTGATGAGTCTGAAATATAAAACAAAACATATTATGTAATTAAATTGGTATAACTTTTAAACATGTGCATGGTTAGAATAATAATATCATAAGATAAAAATTACTACTTATAGAATATGTTGCAAAATGCATTTTTTATGTTACTGAAAACTAATAGTTGCTTATGTAATAAGGCGGTAAAATGCACCTTTTTTCGTTGATTACGATAAAATTGAACTTTCAATTGTGGTAGACGATAAAAATATATACTTACCAATGGTGTTAATATATACTTACCAATGGTGTTTGAGTAGGATATATTTCTACATCTGGTGCAGGATGTTCGTCAAACTCCTCTATAACACAATAAGTATGATCATTAAACGATTTTTTTTTGCTTAGAGGCTCCCACATACGTTTTAGTTCCACAGCATCCCCATCAAAAGGATTATCAAGCCCACTAACTGTTTTGCTGTTCATCAAATTCAATGTAAGTTCTTTTATTGTAGGATCAGACCTTCCTGAGTAATAAGCACTATCACCGCCTGTCTTAAAAATTTCCTTCTTTTCGTCTGCAATCTCCTTCCTTATTTCTTTTTTAGTGTTGTCATAAAATTTACGTAAGGATTCTTTCGTTCTAGGCTAACATTCTGACGTTTGGGAATTGAATAACTTTGTTACTTTAATCCATGCCATATCCCTATCGCGCCAAGTTAAGGCGTCTGTCTTCTTGTTTTCAATAATGCTTTCAAACTGTTGCATGATGTTCAAAAGCAATGTTTTCTCTAAATTGGAAAAATTTGGGGCTCGTCGTTTACACTCGCTTTTCTTGTCAGGGGTCTCCATTATAAGGCTGAATATGATTTGGAGTTACACTCCAAAATTAACACAATATACCGGTAAACAGGAATACCAGCTCTGGAAACACCTCAAAATTTGAAAAAATGAATGAATGAATGAATGAACCTTAAAGTTGAGCGGAACTTACTAAAGTCACGATTTTAAGCAAAGCCGTGCAAACAGCCATTAGTCCGTAAACAGCTACGGTTACAAAATATAAATCAGCTGGGAGGGAGCGTAACGTTGCCAATTCTTGGCAACGTTGGCCAAACGTATAGAATTACCCATGCCTTTACGTTTAGGCAAATTGCTTCCAACGGCTCTGGTAGTGGTCAGATTCTGTCTTTGTGATACGGCGGCATGGGTTTGATTCCCGTCGGTCGCAAGACTCTGTTTTTAAGGTTATGTTTGTTTCTTTTTTAAATTTGGGTTAGTTTTCTTTGGCTGTTTTGGAGGCCATGCGTGAAGTTAATATTTTGCGACAGTAACTGTGTAACAGGTTCACTGCTAGAATTTTGAGTGGAATGACAGTGGGAGGCCAATTTAGTTTTTGTGTTATTTTTCTTCAAAATTGGCAAGTAAGGTTAACTTTACTTATACATTTTTTTATTATTGAGAAGAATTAAAAATATTTAATAATAATAATAATAAATTTCGCAACAGTGAGTGTTTGACCCTTTTCATGAAAATTCCATTACAGGGGCCAATTACTTACGGGTGCGTGATTATGTTTTTTGGTAATTATTAACTTTATTTATCAATAATGATTACGTCACACATATTTAATCAACTTAACATTTACTAATAGCATTTATAAACTTTTAAAAGTCCAAATATAAAAAACAAAATACAAAATTTAAAAAACATAAATATAAAAATTCTTTTTGGCAAAAATCTGAAATAAAATTTTATTAGGAACTCTCTTAGCTTAAACTATAAGTTTCTAAACTTTTAAAAGTACAAAATATAAAAAGCATAGACAACAAAAACTTTTTTTGGGCAAAAATCTGAAAAAAATAAATTTTTTATTTATTAGGATTTCTCTTAAACCATAACTAAAGATAATAACAAACTTTTAAGTATAAACATCAACATTTAAACTAAAACTACGTAAAGTTGTTAATAATCTCGATGGTAGCTGTCAAATCATTCTACACAAAGGCTAGTTTTATCTGCGCAAGTAACGCAGTGCCAAGGGGAGTCAGTGCGTTTCTTATCTTTATGACACTGTCGACAGATCTTCCTTTTTATTCTTCCGTTCTAACCCAAACTAACCCCTCTAAACAACCATCTTCTCTGAAATATTGCTTATAAAACCTTTGTTTCACCGGCCGTGAAGACACCGTTTTTTAATTTTCGCTCTACCGTTGACAACGTAATTAATACCGAAACGCAAAACCAAACTATATGCCACACTCTCCTGACCTTTACGTAGCAGGCCAACCGATAAGCAACATAACACTCTTATAGCCGCCCACAGACTCTCTCATATAACTTGTACATGTATTCCGCACCGGTGCGGAATGGGCCCCTACGTTCACCGCCAGATTTAAGGTAATGAGCAGCATAAAGAGTAAATCAGCGTGTAGCACTGATAATCTGTCAATTAAAATTTTCTTGAACCTCCCACTTTCAATTCTGGATGTCCTAGCTTTCTTAATTAATGCGTCCTTCACGAAAGGTGTTTTTCCCGAATGCCTCAAAGCTGCGATAATTATTCCTCTTCATAAGGGAGGTGAAAAGGATGTCTTATGTAATTATCGTCCAATTGCTCTGTTGCCTGTACTCTTTAAAATCATTGAAAATTTATTAAAAAATCGCCTCATGCCATTTCTCCTTAGACATGGCATACTGTCCCCGGAACAGTTCGGATTTTTACCAAATAAGTGTACTAATGACGCCACGTTCTCATTGCTTCACGATGTTTACTCATCCCTTAACAACAATCTCCCCACTGCTACAGTCTTCTGTGATTACGATAAAGCCTTTCACTGTGTGTGTCATGACATGATGTTAAGAAAACTAAATTTTTATGGAATCCGTGCTATTCCTTCGAACTGGTTTCAATCTTATCTTAAAAATAGACAGCAGTTTGTTAGAGCGAACGGTTCTGATTCTGATTGCAGATTAATTACCAGTGGATTTCCACAGGGCTCTGTTCTTGGGCCAATCCTTTTTCTAATATATATTAATGATATTACATACCTAAAATTCAATGGTAAAATTTCTCTCTTTGCTGACGACACAAGCATAACTTGGAGTGATTCTAATACTTTCTCCCTACACTATAATATCTCCAGCGATCTCGTCACAACCAAACTTGGTCTGACTCAAATTGGCCGTGTTTCAACGTTGATAAAACGGTAGCCTTATCTTATAAAACAACCTTACAACAGCCTAAATACGTTGAATCGGCTAAATCCCTAGGTTTAGTGCCAACCTTAAGTGGTCCGCACATATTGATTCTTTAACAAAAAAACTTTCTCCTGTCTGCTTCGCAATTCGATCGGTTTCGAAGGAACTAACTCTGTCTACTGCCAGGCTCACTTACTTCTCTTTGTTTGAGTCTCATCTTCGCTACGGCCTTCCTTTGTGGGGCTGCTGTAACACCGAGCAATTTCGTACCATTTTCAAACTTCAAAAGAGAGCAGTTCGTTATTTATTTGGTCTTAATGGCAGAGCTCATTGCGAACACTACTTTAAAAAATATAAAATTCTTACGCTTCCTGCTTTATTTATTTTAGAAACAACTTGTTTAAAAGCAAATATCGAACCATATTTCCCGAAAGGCCACAACATGAGTACCCAACAAGAAATTCGAGTCAGGACATCTACCTTCCTTTTCCCTCCTATGAATTAACAAAAAATTCTATTCTTTATAATTCCAAGAAGTTATACAATACACTCCCGCTACATCTTAAATCCATCCCTACATTTGCTAATTTCGTGAAAAAACGAAAGCTTACCTACTAGAAAGACCTTATTATTCTATAAATGAGTTTTGCGTGAATTAGATTTTATTTTTTTCTCCATTAATTTCAACTAATCGTTAATCGTTCTCTTGGGCATCATGTGTGGCGGTGAAGAGAATTTTATAGTAGGTATAGGATTATCTTTTTGACGAATGAGTGATTTTTCGAATATACAGGAATTACACAAAATTAAATACCAAGCTATCAATTTTAGTCATGTTTTGTTTACTTTTACTGGGTATTTCAACTCTGCAGCCTATGCACATTGTCCGAGTCAAGTTGACCGACATGACTTTCCTTATTTTTCCCAACAGCACGCTTCGTATTATGCATGTTTCATATTTTGATAACACTGAGTTTCTTTACCCTATGTTTTGTGTACTTCCTTTGGATCTGGTTCAACTGCTTATGATGTTCTGTAATATAGTTTTTTTTTGTTAAATCGTGACCAATTTCAACTTGAAAATTGCTTGTTCTATTTTTATCGTATATATTATTGTATATATTAAGTTTTGTTTTGTTTTGTTTTGTATTTGCTCTACTATGGTTAGTTAATTTATTTTAATAAGCTTTGTCCATAAAATGTATTTGAATTTTTCTGTGGCAATGAAGCATACTTGACTTTGACTCATCCCTTAAAAAAAGTCAGTCTTTAAGTTCGCTTCAACAGACTCGCTGCGTGGGCGTGGCTATTGTGTCTAAAATTACGTTCAGCTTAATGCCAATTTCTCGGTATTTACCATTTCGGCCGTGCTATTCCTAATTACGTTAAACTTAATGCCATTCCTAGTTACTCTCGGCTTGGTGTCAATTTCTTGTTCTCAAGTCTTTCGGCTTTGACAATTCGATATTATATATCTCCTGTTTCAAGAACACAATTAACGCGGGATTAATCCTCCAATTAATACAAGATTATTCCTTACAACAATTAGAACTTATCTTTCACACATAACTGTGTCAATGTTCTTACGTAGTGTAAATAAAACATATCCAATGTCCTCTCCTAGGATGTACGTTCAATAACAAACATTTTTGGTGTAATAAATTAAATAGGTAAAAGCGACTTTGAGCCTTTTATTATATCTGGTCCTTCGACGAAGAAGACAATAAATTTGGGAAAAGAAATTCATTAACACTAATTGGATTGAGAATCGAAACCTTGCTAATCTAATAGTGAAATTTTTTGGAAATATAAGTTAGACCTATATTTGTATAGTTAAATGTAGTGTTTATTTGGTGCCAAAGAGCATATATTTAATACTCCTAAATATATGCCAAAGAGATCCAAGTAGTCCTCGGATGTATGGTGCCATCTATTAGCCGGGTAGTAAAGTTGATTGCATTAAATCCTAGTGTCAAAGGGATCTAAGCGCACTTGGATCTATTCGATTCCAAATTTTATTATTATGTTTTGTAATATATATTCGATATTATTGACAGGTGTAAATTAGCTTTTGTGTTTTTCTGATATTTTGTGTATTTTAAATTGAGTAAACGGAACAAAAGTTATTCTAATTGAAAAATTTTAAACAGATTTTGTCATTTAAAAGAAATTTTTCTTTTTTTATTTTCAAACCTACAATTTTTCTTCTACTAGTAGAAGCCAATGCTTTAAGCTTTAAGACCAAATTTGAACGATACACAGTCAGATGAATCAGATCCTTATGCAACGGACGAAAATAGTGAATACAATCCTACTATCAGTAGTTTATCAAATGATGAAGAACAAATTATAGAACCAGAATTTTTTGATATTGAACCAAGTACCTACAAGTAGTGGTGTAAAGAGGGGCATTAATACAAAATATGTAGCACTGATGAGTATACTACTTGTTTACAGCCTTAGCATCTTAGCATACTGCTTTTGTTTTTCTGCAATAAAGTACACAATGTATTTAGCAACGATTTGCGATTAAAGTTCACTAAAGAGGGTGGTGTCCCTCATCTCTTATAAAGCCTTATTATTTGTCACTACGCGGCGCTATGGTACACTTTAACGGTGAATTGTTAAGAGATTACAGCAATTAATCAAGACCTGGAGAAAGTTCAAACTTGGGGCGACCGAAATTTGGTCCAGTTCAATGCAGCAAAGACCCAAGCAGCCACGTTTACCAAGAGGGCCAATACAGCGGGCCCTGACATCATTATGGCAGGGTCGACCATTCTTTCATCCTCGTCAATCGGACTGCTGGGTATCTCGGTCAACAGCAATATGTCCTGGCATGACCACGTTGCTAACATCGCAAAATCAGCCTCCCAGAAGCTTGGTGCGCTATTTCGCAACAAAAAACTCTATACACCGCAGCAGTTGCTCTTGCTCTACAAAGCGCAAATAAGACCGTGCTTAGAATATTGCTCACATATCTGGGGTGCCGCTCCAAAGCACACCTTAAAGCTGCTGGATTTCATTCAGAAGAGAGCTGTGCGTCTCGTCGGCGACCCGGAGTTAACCCGGAATCTAGATAGTCTGGAACACCGCAGACATGTAGCCGAGATATCTCTGTTTTACAGATACTTTCACGGCAGATGTTCCCAGGATTTGGTCCGCCTCATCCCGCCCCTGGCAGCTCCTGTCAGACAGTCACGACAGACGGCAAGAGCGCACCAGTTCATCGTACAACTGGAAACACCTAGAACATCGCTTTACAAGAACTCCTTTGTCTGGCGCACTGCATCACTGTGGAACTCACTCCCAGGACATCTGTTTCCCACTAATTACAACTTACAAATATTCAAGAGCCGTGTCAATCAACATCTTCGCACACACACCGCTCGTCGAGCGCCATAGGGTCTCCCTTTAGAGTGTGTGCCACTGCCATAAAAAAAAACTGCCAAATGGCTGGTAATTTGTCAATCTTTTAAGAAACTTTTCCCTACGAGGCGCCACCGTAGACTTTAATCGCGACTAATATAAAACTAGTCACAGACTGTTACAGAAATTTCATTACTTATCACTTGTTCCAAAACGAGCTAAAAAAGAGCAAGAAATGATAATGAATGGAAAATAAGTAAATATAAAAAAATTTGGGAAACAAATTAAAACAATATGGCCACAGATGCATATATGACTGCAATAAAATTTCTGAAGAACAAAGACTAACCCTGTTCATAAAATTTTATGATATGCCGAGTTATGATGCACAAAGTCAGTATTTAGCATCGCGTATTGATAAAAATAAAACAAAAAGAAACAATAGCCAAGGCACTATTCCCAAAAACTTTTCTGTCAACGTTAAACTGTTGGGCTTTCGAATTTGTAAGGAGTTCTTTTCAAAGAGTTTTCACATTTAGAATAAAAGGTACAGAACTGTCTGCTTGAAAAAGGATAGCGGATGTTTTATACAACCCGACATACCAGGAAGTCATACGACAGCAAAAAAAAAATGATGAAAATAAACGCAGTAAAGTAATAGAACACATAAAAATATTTCTGTATTACAAAAGTCATTATTCTAGATTCAAAACGCTAACACTCGTTATTCGCCAGAAAACTTGAATGTGCCGAAAATGTATACCATGTATGCCGAGTGGTGTGCACAATCAGAAAAAGAGCCTGTGAAAAAGTCTTATTATAGATACACATTTTGCACTGAATTTAACTTAAAGTTCCACAAACCGCATTCAGATACATGCCATACTTGCGACCGTTTAACCAATTTAATAAAAAACGGGACAGAGTGTCAGGATCAATATAAGACAGGACATGACTTACATCTGAGAAAAGTTGAAAGTGTAAAAACACAAAAAGCTACATGGGATACAAAATTCAGAATTGTTTGCTTTGATTTACAAAAACCTGTGTGTGCATTCATACATGGATTGCGGTCTTTCTTTTGCCCACATCGAGAAAGCTAAGAAAACTTCATTAACCGTTTTTGTTCCAGGACACTGAATCAAAGTTCACTGTTTACGAAATCCAACAAACTCATTTTGTTTCATTTTAACATCTTCACAGCATAAAGATTGACCCAAAAAAACGACGTTGAAAAATACGGATCAAGTGGTGTAAGATAGTGTGGTTTCAATTCCAAAAGGGGAACTTCTTTTTTTTGTACAGTAAAATAAGAAATTCTAATGTACCTATGTATTAAAGCTAGAATGACTCAGCGCTTAAAGCGGGAATACCATCTTTGTTGCTAAGTGACGAATGTTTAAAGATCCTATATTTAAATCCATTGAAGATTCTGTACTTAAAATGGGAGAATTTAACCCAACTTTTACCCTTTATTCCACCTATTTGATTTATATGATATATATGGTTTATATTTAAATATGCTCCATGAGGTAAAATTAAACAAAAGTTCTAAGAAACAAAGTCAGAATACCATTATAGTTGAAAAGGAAAATACGGAAATAGATCAAGCCAACGACAGCTTTTGTCAGATTACGATGATTAGAAATATTTTAGAAGAGTTCGCATTGTATATTTTATACCCTTTTTACTAATAAAATGTACGCTCTTATAAAAAATTAGTCACATATCCTTTTTCTAAACAGAAATTTTCCAAAGTGCTCAGAAGCATAACGATCCTAGCGACAAAGAAAATAATTCAGTGTTTTTCATTTGATCTCGTAGTAAACAGTATATAAAATAGTTACATAAACTACATTCTTTTATGCAAAAAAAAAACGTTTCAAATAGATTTACCTAGAATTTACATAAGAAATCAACTAACCTTAATTATCTCAAAACAGTGTCAGACGCACTTAGCTCCTTTTGATTCTAACCCCTTCAATTTAAGCCAAAATTTATTTCCATAAAAATGTAACGTGATACATCGCTATCGGAATAAACGTAATTTTTATGTGGATAACAGAATAAAAATATTTGCAAAGAATCTACAAGTATATTTCCTTCGATATTTAATATAATCCTTCGATTTGGCGTATGGTGTCTGAGATAATTAAGAAAAACAACAAAAGAGTTTTAAAATATTTCAAAATCTGAGCTAAATACGGTACCTATATTCATTAAAATCGTATATTTCTGATGGAATAAATGGAATGTGTTGTTAACAGCACCCTTCGCGATTTAACTTTCATTTGCTTAGTATTTTAGAGGCAATTTAAACACAAAATATAAAATATTTAAATGGTTGTGATAGGAAGTATTATGCATTCAGTTGTTTTAATGATTACTGGAGAGTGCTAACTTGGCGTTATTGCAAAGACTATAAAGAAAAATTTACGATAAGCACTAAAATATTATGTTTACACCATTATTAAAATACTTTTGCTTAAAAATTAGGGTAGTTGGAAGGCATAAAAGTGAAATAACCCTCCAGACAGTAAAATGGCTCTTGCTTTCTTAATTACTTGTATTTTATATGTTTCCTTACTTGTAATATCTCTGCGGCCCCAGCCTGATATAATAATCCGTTTAAATTCTCTGAAGGGTATAAGCCTCTTGTTTAGAAGAAACAGAAACAGAAAATTAATGCTTACACAAAAATGATGGCATAATTAAAACACTGAAGCATGACATTATAGTCTCTGACCTCGCCTTCGGCCTTCATAAATAATCGAATCTAAAAAGCATGTTATGATACTCCTTAACATAGAGATAAAACTACCTTTTCATAATAATTCACCAATGAAGAAAATAATAGGCGAAGGAAAGATGTAGTCTATAAATTCAAAGTTTAAACAAGCAT
>MU190576.1:21550-32908 GCA_016904865.1 Pissodes strobi
TGTACCAGGGACCTTTAAGCAAAGCCTGTCATAGCAGGGACCTTTAAGCATAGCCAGTCATAACAGGGATCTTCAAATATAATCTGGTGAACCAGGGAACTTTAAGCATAGCCTGGTGAACCAGGGACCTTTAAGCACAGCCTGTCATAACAGGGACCTTTAAGCATAGCCTGGCGAACTAGAGACCTTATATAAAGCCTAAATCTACATTTAGGGAACTTGAGTACATCCGATTTGATTTTCTGGCTAAGTGCACAAATATTGCTTATGTACCGCTACAATAGTTCTGCCATGACTACCTGCTCATCGTAACTCATATCGTTCATTGGGCAACAATGCAGTACTTCAAATGGACCTTGAAATTTTTTCAATTTTTCTCCATATGCATAAACTACTAAGTAAGTTTGAACTTGAATTTAAACAACGCGAGCAGTCAACGCAAGCGCTTATAAACCTTAAACGTGCAACGATCAGCACATTTTATTACATAAATACGCTGGCGAACCAAGAGTTCGGCAGACTTCGTTTCGCACCTAAACCTGCAGAGCACATGTTGGTGGGGTCCTAACCTTATTCCCTACCCAAATCTGAGTTTCGCAGAGCACATGTTCGTGGACTTGGGGTTTGCTCACCTACAGTAGTAAAAGTAGAATAAACCATAAATTTGTCGAAGTTCTAGGAAATATAATTTTTAAAGTAGAATCTGTCAAGTAGTTAG
The DNA here is from genome assembly GCA_016904865.1 of Pissodes strobi. Classification (NCBI taxonomy): domain Eukaryota; kingdom Metazoa; phylum Arthropoda; class Insecta; order Coleoptera; family Curculionidae; genus Pissodes; species Pissodes strobi. The sequence continues at coordinate 22,269 of MU190576.1, forward strand.
TGCAGTGTAAAATTTGAGTATACTTAAGACAAAGCTAACCATAAATAAAACACAACACAACGCTTAAGAACTCTATATTATAAAACAGTGGCTAAGACCTATCAACATTTCCAAAGTATATCTCATTTGAAAGCACATGCGCACCTTAGTTATTGGGTATAGTGTAGACTCATTAAATTTCTGACCAATAGACATTATTATTGTTTTCTCATTAACTCTTTTCTTAATAAGCGGCGACATTGTTTTAAAGCGTGCATATTTGGTGGTCGTCATAAAGCAATTAAACTATACCGTAAATTCAAGACTATTATCGAGTTGCGCGATATTAATTTTTTAAACGTGCCGGAGGTGCCGGTCTACGTTAAAGAATTATAGAGCAATTACATTATATCGTCAAGTTTAAGACATGTTCATAATGGTGGAGATGACAAATGAATTACAAATTGAATAATTTAAGTCACGCGCTTTTGAGCGGTTCTTATCAATTTAGTGTCCAAAAATGGAATACTGCGTTCTTTCTCAGATTCGATAGTGAATTGCAGATGATCGTTGAATGAATTAAATATATTTAATTAGAACTGAAAATATAATTATTAGATTGGATTGGTATCAAAAACCAACAGCATCAGGCAGATTTCTTAATTATTATTCAAATAACCCAAAAAATCAAAAATACAATACTGTGATTGCCATGAAAAATAGAATAACACACATTAGTGACAACAATTTTATAAAATCTAATTTAAAAAAGCTTTTTTATATCTTTGTCAACAACGGTTATCCCAAGCACATCCTAAAAAAGCTAATCTACAATTCAAATTACTATGACTGCCCGACGGTTGAGTGTTACCAACCGATTAAATACAGAAAGATTCCCTACATAGGCAACTTAACTGACTTAGAATCTTAGTACCATTTATTGTTACATTCTGATGATGGCTGGGGAACGTGGGTTTGAACTCATGAATAGACCCGCCCCTAATGAATAGTTTTTCGCGGTTTTTTTTTCGAGATAATTGATATAATTTCGATTTTTATGTCTCATGTATTTTTCTTTACCTTACAACTATCAGAATATTGTAACTTTTATATTGTTTCTTCACCTCATGGTTCTTGACTTATCAACATTAGAACTCTGGCCGTATAAATAATGGAGTGTGACATTGCAGTATGACGTCATTCACTGTACCGTTTCCCTTCTTCTTTGTCACCATACTTGATACTACTATTTAAAGTCTTTTCAGTTCAGGCAGTGTATAGTCAGAATGTGAAGATCTTACATTTTGGTAGACTTTTGCATTAGACATACGTCGTGGCGTCTGCGCATCTCTCACATCTGTTATCACCTGAACTTTTTCTATCTCCCTCCCATAGCATGATTCTGCGTGTTGGTGTCTTTTTCGCGCGGTACTATTGTTTCCCCACTATACGTGATACAGTAGTTGTTGGTGTCCGCGCAAATCGATAATATGGCTTGCGTTTTATATTGTTAATATCACCTAGTTGTTTCCGAGCGAGGAGGGTCTCGGAACGTGGAATCATGTAGTGGATTTAATAAATTTAACGATGTTTGTGTAGTAGTTTGTATTTTCCAACTCTGTTATGTTTGTTGATATTGTTTTTGATGTAAACCCGCTTTGGTGAGTTGTTATATTTATGTAGTCTAAAAGACAATTGGTCCCTTGTCTTTTATTTTATTTTTAGGGAGTCCTGATGAAGAGTACGATGTTGCTCGAAAGCTTGACCAAACATTAAAGGGTTCAACTGAATCTGTACTAGTAAACAGGACGATTGAAAGTAAAAACTTTATATCAAATTCTATTTGTTACTTGTGTAGTTTAAAAAAACAGTGAAAAGAACCAACAAGTATGATGAAGCACATAAATAGGTTTCAAATTACACATTATTACAGAAGTTAAATAAAAAAATGTAAACCGTTTTTGGTAACAATAAAGAGAAACACCACCACATGGAATAAAAGAAACATTTTCTATAAAATAGTTATTTTCATGTATTACATATACAAATACAAAATATTTATTAGTCCCATAACAGAGGTCAAAAAATTTACAGAAATAGTAATTAACTAAAATAACACTAAAATTGTTGTATAAATATTCATGTATGCTAGAGAAACTTATTGAAATAAGATACTCTTTGATCCTTATTTTAAAGGTTTTAATAGGTAAAGACATGGCTCACTTCAGTGGCATGTTCCCAGATTAAGATACCATCGAGTGACCCCTGGAGAAACATTTAGAGTTAAACTTCGAAGTGCAAAAACTCTAGAAGCACATTGACAATCTATATGGGCACTCCATAATACCTTTAAATCCAGTTTCACCCCTAAAAACGTTACTGGTTCATTAGGACAATGCAAATCTATATTTAAAATCGAGATGTAGAGTTTCTGATACAGCCATACTTAACTAATTTGCCATAAACCACTTGCAACATTCAACTGTGTTTCCGCTACCGCTACTTGCAAGTTATCCACAACTACATCTCTTTTAACAACAGTTAAATCATCTGCAAACATAATAAAGGCAGGTCTTTAATATAGACCAGAAAGAGCAGCGATCCCAGCATTGATCCATACTGTAATTCATAGAATCCAGATTGAAGGCCATTTATATCAACTACTTGAGATCTACCCATAAGATAAGATTTTATCAGTTTAATGCTTGAAAGTAAAACATTATAAAGTTTTAACTTCGTTGCAAGAGTGGCGAAAGACACACAATCGAACGTCTAGCTCAGATCACGGAATGTGACAGCAGAGGGGAGAATATACTCCCCTCTTAAGATCCTCATTAACCACTTCAATTAACTAGTTAACATCCATTGTTGTTGATTTTGCATTTCTGAAACCAAACTGTTTACTACTGCAAAGATTTATGCGATTCAAAATAGTTGGTAACTGAAAATTTTAATGCTCTCTCAAATATTTTTGAAAAAAAGGAACACCTGATATTGGCCGGTAATTTGTTAGGTTCTTCTGTGAGCCCTTTTTATAAATCGGTACTGCTCTAGAAATCTTTAGTGAATTGGGAAAACTGAATCTTGTAAACAAAAATTTAAAAATTTTATTAAAGGATAAACAATGATATATTTACATATTTAGTTATATGTTTATGGATATTTACAATGTGCTTAACCAAGTGAACATTTATTCCATAATAATCCCTACTATTCTTATTTTTAAGATTTGATTATGTCACGCAATTCAATAATAATTGTTATTTGAGGGAAGGTAAATTCATGTTTTGGATTAGTTTAGAGGTAAATTGATTAGCATAGTTTTCAGATGACAATTGATTATCATTTTAGGGACATTTATTTGGGCAGGTACATAACAATAATATACGGTTAACGAGTAAAATGAACGATATTTTTATCATACTTGTTTGAAAACAATAACAAAAACAGAAAATATGATTTGGAAAAGACATATGAAAAAATTGCCATTTTCATGATATAGATCATATAGCAGAACAAGTAATTACTTACTATAGTTAGAATACTGAAAATTAATTAATCATCTAACAACTAATAATGTTTTTAATTTTAATTGTTATTATTAATGGTTATATTTAATGTGCAATTCATTTTATTGTACAAGTCCTTTTGAAGTCTCATTTTGTGAAACTGCGGTTATTGAAGCAGACCCGTCGCATATATTTTGATTATCTCGAATGATTGTAACGGTTGCCTTTTGTGAATGAGAAGGGTTCATGTCTTTTGAGAGTGAGTAAATCACCGCCGCTTTCGACCAACATGGTTGCTGATGATCACCTTAGTCCATGCCCGGTATAATCTTTGGGATTATCGAGTTTTAGGAATTCTGCAATAATTTTCGGAACACCACTGATGGTATGGCATCCAGCATGTTGAGCATAACATCAGCCGTTTCTGTATGCGATAAACAATCTTTTGCTGATCATATTTTTGGGTCTTAAAGCTGCATATTTTCGATAAAATGTGCAGAGCTCAAAAGTACATCCTTCATTGGTAATGGTGAAACTTCTTGATGTATGAGTTTTTCGATCTCTGCGAAACACGACAAGAAAGCGTTCATTATCTACCACATCGTCTAAATTTAAACGTATTAAATCAACTCTTCGACATGCACCGAAGATACCAAACACTAAAATTGTTTTCGCTAGTAGATATTTTTCGTCTAGAGCTTCACATAAAAATTTGGTTACTTGTTCTGCTGTTAAAACTCTGGACTTTTTCGGTGTATATCCTACAGTTTGACGCTTTTAAAAAGCGATAGTTTTTGGACATTTGTGTATGTCAGCATTCTCTTTTAAGGCCAAACAACTCTTAAGCATTGAGAATCGACTCCGTAACGTGGAAGATTACATATTTAGCTTTCTGGACAAAGTAAACTAGAATAATGTCGTCACTTACAGTTTTGATTTTGTTCAGATTTTGTCATTCAGTAAAACGTTGATATTCGTGTTCATATCTCGATCTGGATATTACTGGTAATATATTAGCACTCGCTTGCTCTAGGATGTTATCAGGAATTTCGGGATTTTTGTCCGAGTAAATTTTATCGGTATTAATTTAAGTGACAGAAATCATGACAGAAAGTAAACAACGCTACCAGTACATTATTTGGCGTGTGTAATATAGACAAAACGTCAAAAAATACTTCAAAAATGTATCTAAATATTAGAAAATTTACGAATTAAAATACATAATAGGTACATGCTAAACCTATATAATACACTTAGTATTTACAAACTTTTGAATTTAGTTTAGTTTGTTGTATCTTAAATCCATATATTCGGTAGTTTTATTCAGCGCACGGAAAGAATCGGAGATCGAGAAAATTTTTCCGTGCGCTCACCTAAAAAATACCATCTTACATTATTGCTTATAGAGATGAAAATAAGGTGTTTTCAAAGAAGTATAATAAAAATATATTTGTGCCTCTGATTAGAATAAAATTATATGCATAAGTAGTACGCTTTGGTATATGGAACATATAGATAAATATTTATTAACTCCCTTCTAGATGTTATTTAATGATATACAGGTTTAAAAATACGGTTTAAGTTTAGTTATAATAATCTTCAATCAAAGAACAAAATAAGCAACTCATACAAGAAATGTACGTCAATTTCCAATAACCGACGCATTACAAAAAATAATCATTCAAGGGTCTAGTAACAAGCTTTAGGCTTAGTTCCTTCAGTACATGCTATTGATAATGGTCGTTTCATAAAAAAAAATCGCAATGAAATTATGACGCTTGGAAAAGTTGACGTTAATGTCTTATTAAAGATGGCAAGGCTTATTTTGCTTGTAAATTTTCGCATATAATCCATGACTTATTACCGAACATTTAAGAGTTGAGGACGAGGGATAATTTTCTCACTCTAAAAATATAAGTAGGTAAAATCGAGAAAAACATTCTGCGTTAATATTTCAAACACTTGGAAATTCAGTGAGACAATTTCACACCCAAAATTTTGCGACTTAAAGTAGATTTCAAAGTTTTCTAAAATACCGAATAACCAATGAAAAAAAAGACGGAAATTGTTCTGGTTGTAATGGCAATAATAGCAAAATCAGGATATTTAATTAATTTTGTAAATAAGGTGAATACATACACTAATATTAAAAGCAGGTTTCTCACAAAATAAGAACCGTCACTGCTTCCCGGTGGTCCAATCTACGTCGTAAAACTGTTACACTTTTGAAAACAACGCTTATACCTTTCAACTGTTTAAATTATGCGGAAAAATAAAGGTGGAGTTTATGAGTATTGTGTTGTTACCTAAACATTTTAGACATTTTGCAGCGACGTGAAATCTTAAACGGCTCGCCATACAAAATTCCTCTGATGAGTCACGAAAGGACGAAACTATCGGGGAAAGATTTTCGAAAGTCTCAATTTTGTTGTTGTGCTTTCATTGTGGACATCGAGCATTGAGCTTGATGTGATTTAAGACATATCTCCAACCAGGAATTGAAATATTCATGACATTGCTCTGGGTATAGTGGGCTGTTTATCCTCAGAGAAAACGAAACCAGCAGCATAATTCAATGGCGATAGGGGTATTAGCTCTCGGAGTACTTGTTTCTGCTGATCCAATCTTCTCACATATAGCCCAACACGGAGCTTGCCCAGACAATGGAGCATTTTCGGTTCGAGTGACGATTAATGAATGTCTTTTATTCGAAAGGTGCATGCGGGTATCAATAACATTCATAGATTCTCGTGGGTAAAAACCATACATGATGATTCACGAAAGGACGAAATAATCGGGGAAAGATTTTCGAAAGTCTCACTCTTGTTATTGTGCTTTCATTGTGGACATGGAACATTGAGCTTGATGTGATTCAAGACATGTCTCCAACCAGGAATTGAGTTATTCCTGAAATTGCTCTGGGTGTAGTGTGAATTATTACATTGCATGTTTATCCCCAGAGAAAAAGGGACCAGCAGTAAAATTCAATGTCGATAGGGGTATTAGCTCTCGGAGTAGCTGTTTCGGCTGATTCAATTTTCTTACATATAGCCCAACACGGGGCTTGTCCAGACGATGGAGCATTTTCGGTTCGAGTGGCGATTAACGAATGTATTCTTTCCGGTAGGTGCATCAGGGTATCAATAACATTCATAGATAGTCATGTTCACGTGGGTGAAAGCCCACACACATTCCTCTGATGAGTCCCGAAAGGACGAAACTACTGGGGAAAGATTTTCGAAAGTCTCACTCTTGTTGTTGTGTATGTATTTCATAAGATCTGCAATACTCCAATTATCTTAAAAAATTGGATAACTCGCAAGTACATCCTGAATGTGTGTTTAATTAAAAGATAACATAAAAATAATAGAAACATAAAATCTCAGTTAATTGCAAGTAAATTTAAATAGACTACACTTAATAATAAAAATAATAGGTATTAAGTAATTTTAAAAATAATATATTGATTAGTCTGTTTTTTTAAAGCGTATGAATTTATTTTCTTAACATAATTGTTGGCATATAGGGGAATCAAAATAGTATTAGGGTAAGCATTCGAAAATACACACACAGTCGTTACAACATTGAAAAAGTACTTCTAAAATAACAGTTTACTTAGTTACTATATAATTCCAAATCACATTAATATCGCGGTAATTATAGAACGTACAAAAATTGCGTGATGTGGATCCTTCCAAAAATGTAACTGATTTGCTTTCGATGTCCAACTCGCCAATACATTAAAAGGGGACAAAAACCTTCTCTGATAACAAACAAGATTAATGATTGTAACTGTATTTTTTTTCTTTATATATAGCGGAAGCTTAATAAAATTTGTCCGCTGCTGCCCTACCCTCCAAAAAACCTAATACCATTCGCTGTATTTTATTTATTAGATCTACTGTGTTAACGTAATTCAGTTTGCAAGAAACCCAATTTGGTTAAAATAAGTCGCACAGTGCTTTCTTGTGTTTAGAAGAACAGATAAATTGCAGGTTGTAGAAGATATAGTAGGGTTTTCACATAATTATCCGTGGAGCAGTCAGTATAGGTAAAATTAAATATTCCTTACAAATTGCAATAGGTAGGACAAGTGGATACTCAAAATTAATTTTCAAAACATATCTCTCCGGCTTAATTTAAATATTAGCCAAAATAAAGCTTCCATGTACACTAAACTTCTATTAGGTACAGAAAAAAAAATGCTCCAAGTAGTTTTAATTAGTAGTAGTAGTAGAAATGGTAGTAAATATAAGACGCTGGTCTTTGTAAGTTGCCTTGAACTGGGTTCCACCTACTTGACCTTGGCCTTGGATGTTCTTGACTTTGGCCCACCTGGCCTAACGCATTGAACTTTTAAATTATTTGTGAACTTTGGACGACCTAGGCCCAATGCCATTGACTACACTTTGAACTCGACCCTGCCCATTTGAACTCGAACTTTTGCCCACTTGGCCTAAGACATTTGACCTTGAAATATTCTGTACAAATTTGCTTGTATGGCATACTTATTATTCATAGACCAATTGTAATAAGAAATATCCTCTAAGTTGGCTCACCCAAAAATTTAATATTAAACTGAGTTTGATATACTAATTTTAAACTTACGATCTTAAAAACTCTTTGGAGGCCTCCAGTATACTGAGTATTATACGGTAACGAGACATATTTTGCATTTTCATCATGATTAACGAGAGACGTGGAATCGCGAATGGTCTTTCTAAACGCATGCCTATTAATTAGTCTATCTATTTAGTTAGTGTTGAAAGCACTAACTTTAGTTATATTCTTCTCTTGTTTTCGGTAGTAAATCTTTCATTACTGAGAAAAAAATGAACCATTCAATGTACTAAGAAATAAAAGTTGGCCATTTTGTGTTGGTCGCAGAGGAAAGAGTCATAGGAATATATTAGTTGGTGGTAGTAGCTCCGAATTACTTTGCTTTTGCATTTTTATCTATATAACATATAGACCAAAAAACACCATTTATTTATTAAATAGTACTTTAGAGTATAAAATAACTTTTGTTTGTGGTTACTACCTGCCAAGTAAGAGCCAATATATTCAAAATCGATTTTTAAAACATTTCGTGAGATTATTGATAGTTCTAGCAGCATAGTCTGCAGAATCACCGATGCGATTTAACATCTTGCCGCCGATTTACCAGCAACAATAATTCATATGGAGGCTATTTTTGAATTTCCTTCGGGAAGTGTGCCTATAAACGAGACTTGAAAACTCGAAACCAATCACAGGTGGCACCTTCCCGGACTTAATTGAAAATCAAGCTCTAGAGGTGGGGCGTGACAGCGACGGTAGTGATCAGTGACCGTTTCCCAAAAATCACGTTCCAAAATCACGTCCGTGATTTCGATTTTTTCAACTAGTGGAAATATAATTTTCCTAAGATACCTTAAAATATTACCGCCATTTCCGTTTACCGATGGGTAATTCGTAGTATTCGTACTCACCTCACCAGTCTTTTATTTTGGAAATTTATAAAAATACCTATAAGCAAAGAATATTCATCGTAGTAGACTATTCTTTGCCAGAAGGTAATTGTTTCTTTTTATTTAAAGGTGCCTTTCTTACTGGCATGATGTGGCGGCATAATATTAGAGATTGTTTTATATTTCTATTTTGTTCATATAGAATGGGACAATACTCTCACTCAATACATCCATTATTAGCGAATATAAAAAAAGAACAAGGCTTAGTGCGCATAAAGCTCAACAACTTTAATTTCTAGGTGTAAACTATGCATTTTCAAAAAATGCCTAGATCTAGATACTACTTGTATAGATTTATGGACCTTTATTAGTAATAAGTGAAATATTGAAATTGTTTTTATTTTCTTTTGAATGTTTTGTATGTATACATATGCATTTATTTTTATTTTTATATTAACTTAATAAAATTTGGGCAAATATCTTTAAACCACATAGTGCCTGGCTGAACCGTGAACTGTGACTTGACGGTTGGTATATCTAAAAAAACGTTTAAAGAACAGGACTAAGGCAGAGCATCAGTAAAATGTCGTCGGATTAGCGACAGCGTTTAAATATAACGCCACGGTCACGCCGCACCGCTATAGTTCGCCAGTTTGGAGTCGTGGTTATCTCTTTAATACAGACAGACAGATTCCTTAGTGTATGAACGGGGTGAACCGTGATTTCTAATAAGTTGTCACGGTTACCAATCGTTCCGAGTGCAGGCGCCGGCGCCGCGATAAACCGCGGTACCTGAAATCACGATCCATCTCTATCAAGCTCCCATATGAATTTTATGGTGTTCCAAAAAAGTTTGCTTTTGTATTTATATATATATATATATGTCGTACGCATCGGGCGTAATACGTCATTCCGCGAAAAGTCTAGTCATTACACGTATCGCCGGCAAAAGCTGTAATAAAATAATTATTACCTTGTTTGGCTTAAATTATGCGTCATTTCAAGGATTGCCTTCTTCATGTTAGACAAACAGAGTAATCGGTCGAACGGTCAAACACTGAAATCCGTCATTACCTGAAATGACTAGTCATTACATGTATTGCCGGCAAACAGCGTAATAGCCTTATTATTACAGTGTTTGACTAACTATTCAGTCATTCCCTGAAATGCCTAAATCTCTTTTAGGAAAACACCGTAATAACAATTTTCAACGTTTGCCGATTGTAGTCAGTCACTGTAATAAATACAACCCATAGCCCAAAGTAACTGAAACTAGCCCAAACAAACCTAAACTAACCCAAACTAAAACAGGCAAACAACGTAATGCAAGTTTATAAGCGTATTGCTGTTGTTTGCCTGGGCATTACAGAGAATTACTAATTACTGAATAGTTAGTCAAACACTGTAATAATAAGGTTATTACGTTGTTTACCGGCAAAACATGTACTGACTAGTCATTTCAGGGAATGACGGATTTCAGTTTGTCAGACGCTGTAACGTTCCATCCAGAGATAAATAAATATCTAAAGATCTCTGGTTCCATCGTTCGGCCGATTACTCTGTTTGTCTAAAATGAAGAAGGCAATCCTTGAAATGACGAATAATTTAAGCCAAATAAGGTAATAATGATTTTATTACAGCTTTTGCCGGCAATACGTGTAAAGCCTAGGCTTTCCGCGGAATGACGTATTACTCCAAATGC
>JAEQML010052719.1:0-41872 GCA_016904865.1 Pissodes strobi
TGTACTTGCTTGAACGAAGTTGACGTAGAAGTCGACACCGGCTTGGTTGTAACTGTCTAGGTATCCAGTGGGAAGAATTCTTGTCCAGGAAACGGAGAACCTAAAAACATTATTGTTCAACAGCTTCTCTTATAATTATGGATCAGCAAATTACCTGTATAATTTAACACCCAGCGTCTTCAAAAGTTCAATATCTTCCCTCCATTTGTGGTAGGAGTCGCAAGCTACGTCACCGTTTAGTCCATCATCGGTTCTGCCTAAAAAATTGCTACGTTTGATATCCTAAAGTTGGGTTATTCAGAGTATATTCATTTACGTGATGTAGTTGTTATTCATGGCAATGTGAGCCCCAATAAACTGTAAAAAATTGTCATACTACTGGCCACATGCATGAATACGCACAAGATGCATGTTGGCCTATATGGCCGCGCCGATTTGTTTATTGCGTTCACAAGCAATTCTATGTGGAATGAAGTAAAAATAATTTTGTTAACTGGCAATCATCATCGAATGATTTTTATATTTCCGTACATGTGTTCCAGCAAGAATTAAATTCTTTAATGGATTTCATTGTCAATCATCATGTTTTGTTGGATGTAGAATGGAGATAGAAAGTCAATTTAGAACCAAAATAAAACGCCATTTTATAATGGTATAAGACTACAAATAACTTCCCTTGAAGTAGCAATTACCACATAAGTTAAGTTAAGGTTAATTGTCCCAAACTGACATACTGTGTTTGTTTCATGGTTGTTGTCATTCCCTTTTACACTTTCAAAAACTTTAAATAACCTTGTGTATCCTAGGAACGTTGAGAACTCAAGAAAACTAAATGGAGAAAGTTTTGAAGCACTAAAAGAACGTTAAAAATACTCTCAAAAGCTAATACAATCAATCAAATCGTCTCGGAGTTTGATCAATAAAGTTCACTTGTCATCAGAAGTTTGTGCAAAAAAAAATTGCCCCATGCACACGTTTTCATTTGGCTAATCGAAAAAGTCATAAAACAGATCAAGTTGACGTTGATGCGGGCTTACTTGAAGTCGTCACCAAAAACATATTCATAGTCTATGTGGATTACTCAACAGCAATTCACTTACTTGTCGATACTATCACTGGCAATGATGCATATCCACTCTATCGGCAACGAAAAGTAGGAAACAATTATATTAAAGTCGAAAATAGTTGGGTTGTACAGTATTCGCCGATATTCTAAAAGCATCAATGTCGAGTATTGCAATTCAGTGAAACCGATCATGATCATTTGCAAAAATGTAAATAAAAAGTGATGCAGACGAATCACAACTTAGTACAGAAGACGTCATCGAAATTTTGTAGACAGTAGAGATGTAGCCCCAAGTTGATACCTTAAGAGGCAAATAGAAAAAATAAAATATCTAGAACAAAAAGATAAAATTGAAATATCAGAAGATTTGACCAAAATCCCTACTGAGCAAAATGTTGATATGCTTTAGAAAGTCGATATAGCAACAGGATTATGCAGCTGTATATATCAAGCTACCGTTGTCTATATTTTAAATATAACGTTTATAACGTGCCACCTTACCATCGGTGCCTTAATCCTGAAGATCAATATGAAATAATTGCCAAATTAGCTTTTGGGAGAAGGTTCAACATTTGCCATTTTATATCGGGCTTTTGGAATCTATGGCATCTACTTTAAAATAAATTATTAATAACAATTTTCTTAATATGAATAAAAATAATATTAAAGAAGGCATTCCCGTAAATCAAAACAAGACATTGATCACAAATTTTCTTTTGCTGATTTTACTGATCCACTAAAAGAGACGAAATCGTTGCCGCCTGCGAATGTGCAACCTTCCATATAATAAGCATATGTGTTTGGCACCTAGCAGTCTATCGGTTGGAATAAGACCGCATGACGCAACGGGCCAACAGAAAAGCCTTCAGTGCCAAATCTATATACGGAATGTTTAGATGCGAACGGGTAAATTTGAAACGCCATCAGAGGTAAAAATAAGACATTATTGGCGCAAATATGAAATATAATTATTCGATTATTTTTAGAAGATTTCAGTTACCGATCCAAGAAATATATACGTAAACCAAAGGATTATACTGAAGATCTTATAAATAAGCAGCAAATTTATTCCGCAATGGGAATGCAATACTCAAGAATGGAGCCAAAAACCTTCAAAATCAATATATCGAGACTTAGTCCATAGATAAATAAGAAAAACGTAAGAAAACAAGACAGAAAAACAGCCTTATCGTTGGACGCTGAAAAACCTTTCCTCTAATAATTATGGCCCAGTGTGGATTTGCATTGACTAAGCAAAGACGCAGTGCAAACACACGTTCTACCAAATAACTTGAAAACATCCTTTAAAACGTCCGCCCAGGTGATGACTGGATTAGACAATTTGGCAAGATAAATCGTCTTAGCAAAAACAGCAACCTGAAAAGTGCAGTGATCTTTTGTTATTTCTTCATTTTACAACAAGCTTGGAAAATGCATAATAGTATATTATGATATAAGTGTATAAGAAGGCCTTTAAAGCACGCGCGACATATTTCAAAACACGACGCGCAGCGGAGTGTTTTGTAAGTCGCAAGGGCTTTAAAGGCCTCTTATACACGTATATCATACGCTATTTTTTATTACGAATGCATCATAATCTCAAAAATGTTTTAAATATTAAGCTTAAGGGATATATTGACGAATAAATTAATCTGTCACGTTTGACATGATCAAATGTTTCTATAGCAACCTTTAAAAAAGTAGGCGCATCATAAACATCATTTTAAGCACGCTGCAGCGTGCGATAATCGTTGATTATGATGCATGCGTAATAAAAATGTATGTTATATAGTCACAGATCTAGATTTTCTACAGATCTATCCAGAATTAATGGAGTGACAGGCAAAGGGCAAAACGTTCATAGAAGTATTGACGGCCTATGAAAAGAACACGTTACACTGACGGTGTGTCTGCGTATACAAGCGTGTAGCGCTCCTACTAATGTTTCGATGCGAAAGCCGTGCATGCGCAATGTCGCAGATTATTCCGTACCGAAAACTGTGGTAATGACGAAACAATAATTGGTATTATTACTACGTGGTATTATTACTACGGGGGTGCAACGAGAACTAACCAAAACTAGCCCAAGGCTTACCCAAAATTAAGAAAAAAATAAATTAATAAATAAATAAAAGTAAATTAATAAAAAAACAAACATGAAAAATGGCGTACCTGGCGTGAGCTGTTGAAAAACTTGTAATAAGAGTTTCGCAATTAACTGCGTTATATGTGGAAAGTGGTATCATAAAAAATATATTCCTATGACAACAGAAAATTTTAATTATTTTGATGATCAAAAAAGACTTCCAAAAGACGACAGATTTAAATGTTCATCGTGTGACAAAAGTGAGCTTAACTCGCCAAATCCAAAAAGGAAAAAAAAGGAAGACGATGGGAAATAATATACACTGAACGATGTTATGAGAAAATTAAAAGAAATGGACACCCGATATATAAATGAAATGGATAGGCGTTATACAGAGATGTTACAAAAATTCGAAGAACAACAAAAGCAAAACATAGAACTTCGTTCGGAAGTTAAAGGTCTACAAAAAAACTTACTCGTGAAATAAATAATCGACAACAAAAGGAGCTGAAAAACAATATTCTAATAAAAATGAGTTCCTCAAGTAGCTGGGAGTGAAAATTTGGAAGATATTGTAGCAATAATGGAAAACTCATTGCAAGTCGAAGTAAAAAACGTTAAGGCATACACAGTAGGCAAGGGAGGTGTACACCCTGCGCCGATAAAAGTATGCTTTAAGGAGACTAAATTTAAATTTATGCAAGTTAAAAAGAAAAAACCTCTAACAATCACAGACCTGGGTTATACGAACAATAATCCCCAAACAAGTGGACATATCTTTGTAGGTCACGATTTGACAAGGATTAATCAAGATATTTACAAAAGGGCAATGTTATTTAGGCGCGAAAATGGTTACAAATTTATCTGGATAAAAGATCTATTTACGAAGAGATGAAAACAGTAGATCTATTTTGGTGGAGGATGAAGAAGACTTATAAAACTAAAAGGTACGATGACAAAGGAGCAAAAACTCTGCAACCAATATATGAATATTCAAAGTGTAAGGAATAAATTTAAGAACTTTGTTGTTTTTGTTTACAAAAGAATAACTGTGATATATTAGTTTTAACGGAAACTTGGTTATCAAGTGAAGAAACCATATATTTTAATCTACAAGACTTTAATGCTATTCATTCATGTAGAGAAGGTAGAGCTGGTGGGACCTCCATATACATAAAAAAACTTATAGTCAATAAAATAAATGATATTGTAGAGGGTAACATGCCATCTAACCTTATTTCCATAGTTATACCTTGCATTAAGATAGAAATAGTTGCCATGTATCGACCTCCGAGATATCTTTTTACAGATTTTATCGATATGTTTCAAAATTTATTGTTAAGCAAAAAAAAAACAGAACTATTGTTTTGGGTGATATGAATGTCAATTTGCTGAGTGATAATTCCGAGGAGAAGGCAGATTATTTAAATGTTGTTACTATGGGTGGGTTTAACATAACAAATAATATAAATCAAAATAATGCAACACGAATTATGCATTATCTGAACACAAAACTTTAAGTGTAAGCCTTACTGTAGTTTTATTAAAACTTTATTTAAACCTAAAGTACAAAGAATAATACAGGTAGATAGATAGTCAATCAAGATTTCAGCAAGGGTTTGAGGTAGAAAGTAGGGAAAATATTGAGTCTTTCGAGGTATTGGTAGGTGTGATTAATAAGTGTAAGACTGAAGCTTCGTATAGCATTACTATTAGACATCAGGAAGGAAACAATTGGATCACCACTCACATCTTAAATCTAATAAATGAAAGAAATAAATGTTACAAAGAAATAAAGAATATGCAAAAATTAAATATAAAAAACTTTAACTTGGAAAATAGTTTTAAAAACTTAAAAAATAGAGTTACTAATGAAATAAGGAAACAAAATAACTTCTTTCTTTGAACAGAGATGGACTAATGCTGGCACCAATCCAAAAAAGCAATGGAAAGTAATTAATTCAGTGGTAAACAAAAACAAAACAAATGATACTACAATTCACACAATAGAAACTAATAATACCACATTAACTGATCCACTAGCATTAGCCGACGAATTCAATAATTATTTTGCTAATATCGGTCAATCAATTGTCAATTAGGGAAATAACTACTAACCATACTATAGAATTTTCGGAAATATCGGGACAAGAGATTAATAATATAATTATTAATTTAAATAAACACTCTGCTGCAGGCAATGATAGTATAACTGTTCAAGACATTATTCAAATCAAAGAAAACTTGTTACCTATCTTAACACATCTTATTAACTCTGTTTTTTTCTCCTGAAATATTAAAAATTGGAAAAGTCACTCCGATTCATTAATCGAATTATTTGACCAAATTGTAAACCACCGATCAATTACTGTTATTAGCTGTTTTTCAAAAATTATTGAGAGTTTAATAAAGTCTATGGTCACACAGTTTGTTGAGGACTACGTTGGATTTGATCTTTTTCAACATGGGTTTTTAAAGGAGAGTAACACCTTATGTGCAACTATTGATTTTGTCATGTAAGCACAGAAATGGACCGCAGACATATTGTAATAACAGTTTTTGTTGACTTGAAAAAAGCGTTTGATGTAGTGGATCATTCTGTGTTATTAAATAAACTTAATCAAATGGGAATATCTGGTAAAGCACACTATCTTATTTTAACCTATCTGAGTGATCGATGACAGTTTGTCAGCCTGGGGGGGGGGGGGGGGGGGGGGCAGCAAAAACTAATAAACAAGTGCCTCAGGGCTCTGTTTTTGGGCCTTTTTGTAGTCCTTACTACTTGTTCTGTCTTTAAGTTAAGCTGAATTGGTTGGAAAACATTATAGTTATGCAGATGATACAGTCTTAGCTTATAGTGGAATTGATCTGAAGCTTTTGGAAAGAACAATTAATACTGACTTACATAGTCAGTCACATAAAAAAAACAAATTACAAAATTGTACCTATGCTTGGAGCAGATGTGCGTATTACTGCCTATTACCTTAATACATCAGATCGTTATATGATCTATAATGCTTATATAATCTCGAACATACAATACCTAATTAATATCTGGGGAACGTGTGGTGTGACAAACTTTAAAAAAATTTAAACACTTCAAAACAAGGCTATAAAGATAATTTTTCAAAAACATTACTTTACACCTACAACTGAGCTTTATGAGGATGCCACACTGTATACAGTGAGATATATTCTTGAGCTTGAACCATGTAAACAAATATTTAAAATTTTGACCACAGATTTAAAATGTAATTGCAATTTGATATTTAATAATGATATTCACCATTATGATACCAGAAATAACAGTGATATTCACTTGATAAATATTAGAACCAATACAGCACTCCATAACCCTTTAACCCATTATTTAAAATGGATTCGTCGCTTTACTCTAAGAAAAATTGTGGGTAAGATTTATTATATTGTTTTAAAACTATATGTTTTTTAGCTTGTATATTACTTAAAACTTGTTAAATAGTGTTCATATGATGTGGCAAAAATATAAATATTTTTCTTTTTGTTACCGGGTGTAAAATAAATTATGATATATGTTATGTCCCTTATAAGGGACGCTAAGCACTGCGTCTTTTTCATTGCAGATTGACCTTGGCACAACTCATCGACTGTTTGGAGGAGGATGATGATCTGCCGGAATCCAATATTTATATATTACCTCCAGATGATAGAAATAAGACCGAGGTTGATAGTGACGAATCTGACGACGAGCATGTAGCCAACATAAATGATCTATACCGCGGAATTTTATCTCAGGAATGTGAGATGACTTACATAAATGACTCCGACCATTCTGACCCTGAAGACTTACTTCCCTTATCTGAAAAAGCTAAAATGCAACCAAAATAGAAAACAAGAAAATGCACACCAAAAATCAACATGGCGGGAGCCTGGTACTGAACGACCAAATAATGATCTTGTTGTTACCTGTCACCCAAGCGAGCCTTCACAAGAAGCCAAACGTTCAACTACTCCAGTCGATTTTTTTAAATTGTTTTCCGATGAAAACCTCTTGACTTCTATCCTTACGGAAAGTAATAGATATGCACAGCAGAAAAACTTATAATTGAACTTCACTCTAGACGAACTGCATGCCGTTTTGGGGGCATTTCTTTTATCAGGGTACGGAAAATATCCAAACCGACGTCTCTATTGGTCCAGTGAAGAAGATATCCCTAAGATGCTGCAAAACAGCATGCGACGAAATCGGTTTGAGACAATACTATAGTATACTCACTTCAATGACAATTCAAAATTACCCCAAGAAGACAAGCTCTATAAATTGAGACCCTTTATAGACAACCTAAACTTAAATTTTAGAAAACATAATGCTTTTGATGAGCATTTATCCATTGACGAAAGCATGATCCCATATTATAGCAAGCATTATGCCAAACAATATATTCGGGGTAAACCCATACGATTTGGATACAAGAATTGGGCTCTTTGTTCTAGCAGTGGATACATGTATGGGTTTGAAATTTACACAGGAAAAAATCAAAATGAAGAAAAAAAATTGGCTTGGGAGGAGATGTAGTATTGTCCTTATTAGAGCAAGCCCAGTTACCTTCTAATGAGGGTTATAAAATTTATATGGATAATTACTATTACATCTATATACCATTTAACAAAAAACAATTATTGTGCCACAGGCACAATAAGAGACAATCGTTTGGAAAAATGTCCAGTACAAACTAAAAAGGAATGGAACAATCAACAAAGGGGAAGCATGAAATTTTATCGGAATGACACCAGTATGCTCGTACAGTGAAAGGATAATAAAGTCGTTTCTGTTGCATCAAATTTTGAAATCACTGAAGTGACCAATACACTTCGTTGGGATAGGGTACCCGATCTAAGAAGAGCGTACCTCAGCCAAAAATAGTGTCAAACTACAACAAGTACATGGGTGGCGTCGATAAATTAGATGCCCTGTTGCTGCCTACATATCTAGATTTCGACAAAGGAAGTGGTATTGGCCATTAATTTTATATTTATTAGATGTATCTGTCGTGAACGTCTGGTTACTTATGTGAAAATTAAAATCAAATCATCCTGACTCTGTTAGTTTATTGGCTTTCCGAAGACACATATCTTTAAGTTTTTTAAAAAGTTTTGGCACTAAGCCCCTGCAAGACAAAAATAAAGTTCCACGACCATTGCACGATATAAAATTTGATAATATAGGACATGTGGTAGTCTACAATGAAACTAACAGCCGATGTGCTCAATGTGGAAAAAAGAGTAACTTTATCTGTGAAAACCGTAACATTGCATTGCATCCTAAGATTTGTTTTAAATTTTATCACAGTAAGTAAAACATAATGCAGTTATAAAACTAAATAAACATCTGACTTTATTTTAAGCTTTTATTTTATTTTGTCCGTTATGCCCTTTAAAGGGACGTCAAAAAAGAAAAAAACAAAGAAATTAAAGGTAAAAGATCTCTTTCCTTTACTTATTAGGTTTACAATAAACTATATTTTCTAATTAAAACAAAAAAAAAAGAAAATTTTCTTCGGTCACTAATGGGTTAACTCAAGCCACATTAACTTTTAACTCACTTCCTTTAAATATAAGACAATGTCCTAGATTTAGATATACTTGAACCATATAAAAATACATTTAAAAAGTAAAAACTTTCTATAATGTAACAATTTAATTGGTAACATAACTTTGAATTTAATTTATAACGTAACTTTAAATACGATTAATTGTTTGTAATCTTAACACATTGGTAATCTTTATGTTTAAAAACTTTCTATAATGCAACAATTTATCTAAGTAAGGTAACACAACGTTGAATTCAACTTATAATGTAACTTTAACTACGGATAATTGTTTGTGATTTTAACAAATTAATTTGCAGTCTTTATGTGTAAAAAAAAACTTTCTATAATGTAATAATTTATCTAAATAAGGTAACATAACTTTGAATTGGACCCATAATGTACCTTTAAATACAGTTAATTGTTTGTAATGTTGACACATAAGTTTGTAATCTTTATGTTTAAAAAACTTTCTATAATGTAACAATTTATCTAAAAAAGGTGACAAGACATTGAATTGAACTTATAATGTAACGTTATATACGGTTAATTGTTTGTAATTTTGACACATAAATTTGAAATCTTTACAGAACGCACTTGTGATATTCTGTCCCGATACCAGCAGCTTTGCTGTTTGGGCACAATAACAACTTTATAATGGACTTGTCTGATTATTGTTTGTATATTGTTTTTAATGCCTTATAATTGTTGTAATTTTAATAAATAAAAAAAACCTTAATTACCTTAAAAAAAAAGTAAACAAACATCTGTCGTAGCCGACGGGATTCGCATAAGTGACAAGCAGAACGTCTAACTACTACACCATCGAGGCGTTGAAGCAATTTCCCTAGACCGTAAAGACATGGATAATTCCGATACATTCGACCATTACGCATGCACGGTTTTCGCATCCAAAAATTAGTCGCAGCGCTAGAAGCTTGTTGTGCGTATTAGCAGGCGGACGTTCTTTACCCTCATTAATTATATTTCAAGGACAAAATTGTTCGTGTTGTTGAAAAGATAATAGTGATTTGCAAAATACAATGTAGGGAGGATTCGATAAAGGTTGGCTGACAACAGCGACGTTTAATGAATGATTGGCTAAATTGTACTAAATTGCAACCGATAGACCGCTATTAGTTCATTTAGACAGACACTTGACAGATAGTCAAATTCATTAATGTTCGTTAGAGAAACTATTAGATTACTAAAGCTGCTAGCACATTCGGCTGACTTACCGCAACCACCGGACAGGGGCCGCTTAGTCCCTTAAAAATAAAGTGGAATGAAAAGTTGATCGAATCGCAGCGCGAAATCAAAGAACTAAAAGTAATTTTTTCGATTGTTTTGTTCAGTTCGAAATTAAGAAAGTGCCGAAGCAATTTTTTTTGCAGCTACCAGATTTTTTTCTTATTCAAGAGGGAAATATCCGAAAAGGTTAGCCTTTACGAAACTGTAGAGATATAACGCTTTCACGAACGAACCTCTTGAAATGGATACGTTGAGATACATTGATGAATCCCACACTGAAGAACAATTCTATTAGCACGATACGGCCAGGTGATCCCAGCACAAGTCTGAATCCCAATAATGTAGACCTTCCTTTACCCTCCCAATGCGAAGAAGAAAACACATCCATTCTTTTACAGAGAGTCAATAAAATGGCTGTCACAACCCAGAAACGATGAAAAATATGCAGTGGAAAAAGGAAATAAAACAGATTTGTTTGAAAAATTAGTTTCAATATTAATAACTCTTCATTCCTTCGTATTGTTATCATTTTTTAAATACTTTGTATCTTATTTTTGATTTAGACCCCCTTACAATCGATAAAACAAGTATTTTAACATTGTCTTTTATTTAACCACGAGTGTCTCATTTTTAGTATTTTTGAGGGCTAAATATGAGACCCTTATTTTATATAGGTTTACTTGCTACCCATTTTTTACCTATTTTGGAAATGTTACCAATTCCTTTGATGTAGTGCAAGACACAAAAATAGTTTAAGAAAGTATCTGATTTTTACACCACTAATAAAAGTCGAAGAACGAAATAAAATAAATATAATACAATCGAAAAGTCCAATCGAAAAAATGATTTTGAAAAATCCCTAAGATTCGCAAAACATCCGTTATCCCTATAATTTACGTAATAATGCGGTATTGCTAATATTTAAAAATTACTTTATTATAATCATCATTACTGACGAAAACATACTTGGATCTTGGTGTAGATAGTAGTCCCATATGCTCTCCCCCTTTCCGTCTTCGTTCCAAGCCCCCTCGATTTGGTAGGCGGCCGTAGCAGCTCCCCATAAGAACGATTCTGGGAATTTTTTGTTAGTAATGTTGAGGTTAGCACGAGGAACGGAAGCTCCAAAAACCCTGTAGAAAAATTTAGTTGCCTCAAATATATTTTGTTGATTTAAAAAAAAATTGTATTCCTGATAAAACTAGAGATATGAAAAGTAAAATTAAGGTCTAGTCTGCCAAAGTCAAACTGAACATTGCCAAAATAAAAAGAAAGCCTAAAATAGTAACTCAGAAAGCCTGTCGAAGCTTTTGTCCTTGTTATAACTGCTTTTGGCTTTAAAGGTCAAAACTACACAAAAGTGTATTACAAAATCTGTTTTATTGTG
The DNA here is from genome assembly GCA_016904865.1 of Pissodes strobi. Taxonomy (NCBI): domain Eukaryota; kingdom Metazoa; phylum Arthropoda; class Insecta; order Coleoptera; family Curculionidae; genus Pissodes; species Pissodes strobi. The sequence goes on from JAEQML010052719.1 coordinate 11,358, forward strand.
TACTGACAGGGTTTTCTCGTATATTCAGACCACTACCCAGAGAGAGCATTTCAAGAGATATTAAAAACATTTAAATACAAAAGTTGTGAGGTTTGCCAGAACAAATAAATGAGCATCGCAAAACTGTAAAAACAGCAACTTATCTTATTTTAGATTGATCGTTCTGTATATAGTTCATTTATCGGCTAGTTTATTCTTTACTGATTCCGAATATACCTGATTTGATCTATTTTTAAAACTAACTGAGAAATATGAAAAAAACTGTGCCATACGGTAATTGCATTAGCCCAACACATTGTATTATACCATTCCCTCTCTAACATATTAATGTCATGGAATATTTTTTCTCAATTAGTTTTAAAGGAAGGTATCAAACCTGGTAGACATATTCGGAATCAGTAACGAACAAAGTAGTCGATAAATGATCCACATTTAAAAAAAGACAGGATGATATTTTTTTGACAACTTTGCGATATTCATTTCTTTAACCTGATAAGGAATATCCTGGCGGTTCATGAAAAACTCTAGAACTTCTTAATTTCAAGTTTTTAATATATTTCTTAAAACAATCTGTCTAAGTTGGATCTAAATATAAGAGAAAATCCTGTATGCCTCTGTCTCTAAAAGCGCTTACAAATATAAAAAAATCGTTCTGAAAAAGTTTCTATAAATGTATGCCTTAAATCGCGTCGTTCCCGCTTTGCTAATTTAAAAAATACATATTAGGAATATTATGTATCTTGAGCCGATAACACATTGGAACGTTGTCGTTCGTTCGCAGGAAACGTTCCTCAAGGCCTGCCACACTTGAGCGAATGACCTGCAATATTTGAATCGACAGTGTTCCATCCATTCGCGCCCTTAAATAAAACTGATATTCTTTTTTATATGCATCTACATTTCGGCATTCGCAGCAAGGCATTTCCTTGTGATTTCTTTAATTTACCGACCGGCGACGGAAAACGTTCGTCTGCATTGCTGACCCTTCGCAGCCATTCGCGCCATCATTAAATCGTCGCTGGAAATGAACGTCCACATGTGCGAACGAATGAGGGCAAATCCTCAGCAATGCGAACGAATGGAAACCTTCGTTCCAATGTGTCAGCAGCTTTGCAATAGAATCCATTTAGGAGATACGCTTACAGACGCTTTTCAATTTAGATTCATTCAGGCGTACTACAGTAAAACAGTTTTTATCATTTGTCTCAAGCCTCTGACACTTTGAAACGTTGCCGTTCGCTCGCATTCTGGCTTGCCAGTTTCCTTAAAAACCGCACTCTGCACTTTGCAGTTGATAGACACCTCTCAGACACATTCACCATTAACGCGGACGTGCCTCAGGGCGCAATACTTTCATCAACTCTGTTCCTCATCTATATTAATGACCTGCTGACCGAAATGAATGATCCTGTTTACAGTTTCGCAGATGACAGTACCCTTCTCTCCCGATTTAGTTCAGAAAAACCTTTAACAGCGACTGAGACATCACCGCAGACAGGAGCAGATTACAGCAATTAATCAAGACCTGGAGAAAGTTCAAACTTGGGGCGACAGAAATTTGGTACAGTTCAATGCAGCAAAGTTTACCATTATGGCAAGATCCACCATTCCTTCATCCTCGTCAATTGGACTACTGAGTGTCTCGGTCAACAGCAATATGTCCTGGTATGACCACGTTGCTAACATCGCAAAATCAGCCTCCCAGAAGCTTGGTGCGCTCTTTCGCAACAAAAAACTGTATACACCGAAGCAGTTGCTCTGGCTCTACAAAGCGCAAATAAGACCGTGCTTAGAATATTGCTCACACATCTAGGGTGCCGCACCAAAGCACACCCTAAAGCTGCTGGATTCCATTCAGAAGAGAGCTGTGCGTCTCGTCTGTGACCCGGAATCTGGATAGTCTGGAACACCGCAGACATGTGGCCGAGATGTCCCTCTTTTACAGATACTTTCACGGCAGATGTTCCCAGGATTTGTCCCGCCTCATCCCGCCCCTGGCAACGTCTGTCAGACAGTCACGACAGACCGCAAGAATGCACCATTTCGTCGTATAACTACACCTAGAATATTGCTTTAAAAGAACTGCTTTGTCTGGTGCACTGCATCACTGTAGAATTCACTCCCTGGACATCTGTTTCCTTCTAATTAAAACCTACAACTATTCAAGAACCGTGTCAATCAACATCTTCGCACACACGCCGCTCGTCGAGCGCCATAGGATCTCCATTTAGTGCTACCCACTAGCTGGAAACGTTCGTCAAGGCCTGTCATACTTAAACGAATGACTTGAATTATTTGCATCTACAGCGTTCCACACTGAGAAAAGTCCCGTCTTGTATAGTCTTTACTTGAGTAACTACTATAAAAAAATTGTATAACTAGAATTATTAACGTCAATAGTCAGTATTAAAGTCGTTTTATAAGAAGCTAGGCAAGGCTATTTTTTTTATCTCGTATACAAGTATTCTTTCACCTCTATTCAAGAATTACATAATCATTAAAAAGTGCCTTAATAGACCAGAATACAGCTATTGCACGTTAATCGACACTTGCTTACCGGTTGTTAACCGGATTTTTAAAAATTGGTTGAATATCCCTTATTTCACACGTATTAGCCGTTATGCGTCCATCACATAAAACTAGGGATTCGGCTTTTCTCGACGTATAGTTAGGACACTTTCGGATAACATTCGAGAGCTATTATAGATTTTTATTGTTATTTTTAGTAGCAAGTAGCCATCAGCAATACTAGCAATAGATAAGGGTGACGCATAACTGGATAACGCCGCATCTATAAATTTTTCAATTTTCAGTCCATCCAATGAATATTGAATTCCATTGTCGGCCTCCGTTTGCATTAGTGATAGTGGTTTTAAGTGCCCTTTTTTACTTGGAACAAGATACAGAAGTAACATTGTAGATAAATACTTTCACTTTCCTTTTATTAACGACGCCATTTTCTTAACAGCGTTTTGCTGTGTTAGTGTATGTTTCTATTTTTGTAATAAATGATTTTATTAAATTCATCCTTGTTTTTTTTTACTGTTTAACCTTAAATTATATTATATATAAATCTTTTAAGTAATTTTACAGGATTCACTACAAGTGATCAAGCAACTTTTATTTGAATTGTTTTCTTCACAGATATTTCTCCACTTTGATGCTGTACTTTGTATATTATACATTCCAATATTGATTCTCTAAACTGCAATTGTTCTTAGCCCTATTCCTAAACATAACTGTTGAAATAGATAAGCTATTAATTCTTGCATTGAATCTGAAACACCCGAAAAATTGCAACAACCTGTATATATTCCAATCAAATGTAGGTACCCCGTACCGTCCTTATGGAAAAGTGGTTTCGGTTAAATTGTTTGAAAATGTAATATGATGTAGTTCTCTTAAACAAGTAAATCTTTCGTTGTCTTTTGAGCTACATCATATTAAATTTTCAAACAATTTGACGGAAATCACTTCTCCATAAGGATGGTGCAGGGTCTTTTATAATATGGTGGATGCGCCTAATATTATATTTACATAACAGTTAATAAGAGCTTGTATAACAAGTATAACACGTTTTAATTTAGGTTATAAAATCTTTAATAAAGGTTATGTAGCCATTGTCGTTTATTAAAAAAAATAATAATAACCCCTAAAAAATACTTGTATAACGATAAAAAAAAGCTTTAATACCTGCTATACACGAGTTTATTAAAAAATTCTATAAAAAACTTGAATAAACGAGCCCTTCTTTAAATTCCTATAAAACGACTTTAATAGCTTTTACGCAAGACTCGTATTGGCGCCTATTTCATGCAGATTTTTTATAACGGTTAATAAAGTTTTTATAATGGTTATAAAAAAGTTTCCTCAGTGCACCAATTCGCGCTCTTTCTTTTTTATACGCATCCACACTACAACATTTCTGCATTCGCGGCAAGGCATTCCATTTGATCTTTTTAATTTACCGATAGGCAACGGGAAACGTTCGTTCGCAAGGCTGACCCTTCGCGGCCATTCGCGTCGTCATAAAGTCGCTGGAAATGACGGTCCACACCTACGAACGAATCCTCAGCAATGTGAACGAATGACCTTCGTTCCAATGTGTCAGCGGCTTCAGAGGTGGCTCTCTCTAAAAAGAGAACATGGGAGACCACCTTTTTATGGTTTTAACATCAGAAGAAGAAAATTTTGAAAAAACATAGCCTATAATATTTTTTTATAAAAATGTCGCTTAAGTTGTCTCTATGCACACAACTGGTAGAGGTAAAACTATGATCATATATTAACTTACGCGAGCCGAGAAAAATTGATTTTTTAAGAAATTTTTCACACCCATATATTGTTTTTTCATTTCTCGAGATATATACTAGCCAAATTCTACAAAATGGTCACATTTCATCACGCTGATCAAAGAAGTACAAAATTAAAGAGTGCAACGGCAGCAAAATAAGCACGCGTCAACAATTAAAATCAAAACTAATATTAGTTCAAGACCGGTCAGATTTATTTAACTGTTGTGTATTATATGAAACTTCTATACATTTATTAACATGGCACTCTTAGATCAAGCATATGAGCGATTCGAAAATCCTAAAAATATAGTAATAAGAGTTATTTTTCTTCTTGTAGCATACTTAATTTGTTTAGAATAACTTTTGTTTTTCGACTAATATGTTTTGATATTTGCTAATTGATTAATCTTTGCGCCATACAGCAACTAACATATGGGGAAATATTTACGATGGATATTATTACTTGCTTGATGAACCCCTAAATAAAGGGGCATTTTTATATATTGACATTTGTCTGTAATTGAAAATAGTAACTATAAAAGTTTTAGGGCATTTTGTGGACCTTTAGAATATTTTAACAGAAAAGCAAAAATGCATGGGAAATGTCAAATTTCAAAGTAATATTATTATTAAAAAAAAACGCGCTTTTCCGAATTCAGAGTGTCGATATTTGCTCACGCCGTTATTGAGATATTGTAACAGTTCATAAAAAGCCTTATTAAGTTTCCATTTAAATTAAGTCATTTTGTCGCTGTAAATTATATTCTTTTTAATAAACTTACCCCGTAAGTAAACCCGCTACTGATATCAAGTATACGGCCCTCATTGTCGCGACCAAAAGTGCAAGGAGGACAATAGAATTACGATACGCAAAACTAATTCCGCGAACTCCATTTTATAGGATACGTTATCGAACATGTCAATTATCTGTAACTGATCGAGTTATTAATTGACTGATAACCATTATCAGGTAAATTTAAATATTTAAATCGACTAACAACTAAAAAGGAAATAAAAATAACTAAAATTGTATCGAATTAAAAATGTTTACTCACCAGCCGAAAGGAGATTTTGAAAAACCTTGTAAACTGATTCAAACGGAGAGATACATAGTGTCTTTACATCTTAGCGATTTTATTTTAAATGGCTTCGATTAACCTATTAATGCATAATGTTCGATTTATCGAACGTGCCCATTTCTGCCGGTAAAACAGATTTCTGCGCAAATTGTCATACATCTGACACCTAAAGATGTTATTTACATACTAAACTAAACTTCTGAGTCAACGGCAACGTCGCGCGTCAGCTGTTCTGCATTCGAACTGTTTTGCTAATATAAATATTTTCTAGTTATATATAAAATTAATTATTAATGTTAGTGTATTTCTAATTCTTGTGACTTAATATGGCATAGTCAATGAAAGCAAGTTTTCTGGTGCAAAAATGAGTGTAAACAACATCAAAACAGTGTGATTATTTGCCCAGTGTTGCCGGAATTTTTCTTTCTAAGGTGTTATTTTCTCAATTGCCCTTCACCATGAAATGTGATGTCTGCAAGGACAAAAATAGAGACGTCTTTAAGTGCGATGGATGCCGGATTGGGTTGTGCAAGACCTGTGCAGGCCTAACCTCTTCAGAAGTCAAAGTTTTACAACTTAATACACGGGTCATGTTGTTCCACTGTTAGAAATGTTTGACTTTTGAAACTTGCACTCTGCTGAGGAATACTGTAGAGGATGAAACTCAGATTATCTCTAGCAAGGACGAAATTATTTCCTTACTGAAAAAGAAAATTGAAGATTTGGAAAATTCCCAAAGAAACTCTAATACCCTGTCTATGACATACAGTAATGCCTTGTCCACCTTAGGTAAAAAAGTCCAGAGTAATCATACAACCCCTAATTTGCCTAGCCTGATAATTAAGCCTAAACTTAGCCAAAACATTAAAAAAATAGAGACTGATCTAAAGCTAAACTATCTTTGTCCAAGGTTACACTAACCAGCATTAAACTTAAAGAAAAGAATGTCTCATTTACAGTCTCTTGTATATACAGGCCACCTTCTACGAGCACACCTAATTTTCTTTCAGATCTCGAAACATATCTTACAGATTTACCCAATGGTCAGATTGATATTTTTCTAGGGGATATGAATTTGAACCTACTTGACGAAAATAGTACTGAAATTATTACTTACCAAACTATTTTGAACCACTTTGGTTTTGTCTCTGCTATTACCTTAGCTGTAACAAGAGTTACAGCTGATTCGTCCAGTAACTTGGACCATATATTTTTAAGAAAAAACTGTACATCTTTTGTCATTCATTCAGCTATAACAGATCATTATCCAACAATGTTAAATATAAATAGTAATCAAAGAATCCCAAATAACGAGGAGGAAGCTAATGTTTATACCAGGCCAAAAATAAATTTCGATATGCTAAAAAGGCTCGTAGAAAATCAAAACTTTCATGACATCCTTAATAATGATGACACAGAGGTAGCACTAGAGATGCTATACAGCATAATTTTGCAGGCTTCAAATATAGCTAAAAGTCAAAAATCATTTCCTCAGAATAAACATAAAAAAATAAAACCTTGGATTACCAATGGTATTATCACATTAAAATACGACATAAAATGAAAAAAAGACTTCTACTTCATAATAATATTGAAAACAAAAGAGCATTTAACAAGTATCGTAATACCCTGAGCAATCTGATTGAGAAATGTAAACATAATTATTACAAAGCCAAGATTGAAAGTAGTGGTTCGGATCTCAAAAAAATCTATAAGGTGATTAATGAAGTAACTGATTCAAACAGCAATACTCGGGATATCAAGTTCAATGTCACAAACAATAATACTGCTTTTAGTGACAATCTAAGTAAGGCTAATTTTTGTAATGATTATTTCGTGAATGTTGGTTCAGTATGTTTCAAAAAATAAGAGCTCCTACAAATGCATTGGGAATAAAATCTTCTGCTCGTCCCTCAATGTTTCTAAGACCTACTAATAAGAATGAAATTATAAAACAAATAGCATCTCTAAAAAATTCCTCAGCTCCAGGATCTGATGGTATAACATCTATAATCGTTGAACTTCTTCACATGTGTATTTCCTCTCATCTTGCTCATATCATTAATTTAATTTTTCAAACAGCAAGGGTCCCGAAAAAACTTAAACAAGCAATTGTAAAGCCCATTCACAAATCTGGAGACAAGTGCAATATCAGTAACTACCGACCTATAAGTTTACCAAATACCTTTTCTAAGATTTTTGAAAAATGTCTCAAGGATCGATTGATAGAATTTTTAAATCAAAATAAAATATTCTCTGAACGACAATTTGGCTTCAAATCTGGTCTTAGCACAACAGATGCAGTTTGTGAATTATGTGAGCAAGTGACTGGTCATTTGGATGGTGGCAGGAAATGTCTTGCGTTTTTTTTTTGGTCTGGCCAGGGCATTTGACACGGTGCCTCACAATTCCCTACTCCAGGTATTACAGTCCTACGGGGTGAGAGGCACTGTGCTGGATGTCTTCTCAGATTACTTGAAGGACCGGGAGCAATCAGTAAAAATTGGAAATGTGACGAGCGATCCACTTCAGATTAAGATTGGCATCCCCCAAGGCACTGTTTTATAATCTACATTAATTCATTGACTAATATGTCAACAAAAAAATGGAATCCTGATCTCTTATGCTGATGACACAGCTATTGTTTTCTTTGGTGACACATGGGAGTTGGTGAGAGAATGTGTTATTACTGGCATTAATAAAATAAAACACTGGTTGGATGGATTGGATTCTTTTAAATTATCTTTAAACATAACTGAGTCAAACTATATAGCATTTTCTCTCACTGCTGTAAATCGACCACCTTATAATGGCATACATATAAATGGTTTAAACAATGAACTAGCTGAAGTAGACTGTACAAAATATCTAGGAATTTGCATTGACAAACACTTGAAATGGGATGAGCATGTTTTTCGACTATCAAAAAATATTCGAAAACTTATTTATACATTTCATACACTCAGAGAAATTTTAAATAAACAGCTATTGATCACAGTTTATAAAGCTATGGTGGAGTCATTATTAAGATATGGTGTGATCGTTTGGGGTGGGCTGTATTAGAACACAATATCTTCTCTGAACATTGCACAAAATTATATATTGAAGGTTATTTTCAAGAAAAATAAAAGATTTTCCACATCTTTACTTTACTCTAGGGAAATATTTGATGTACGTTCAATATTCTATTTATCCGCCTGTGTTTACACACATAAATCCAATAAATTTAAAAATTATGTTGGACATCAGTATCAAACTAGAGTAAATGTAAATAGACATTTAGAAATAACAATAGTCTCCACAACTTTTAAACTAAGAACTATTTTTTATCTTGGACCAAAGCTGTATAATTTATTGCCATCTCATATTAGAAAAATTAGGGTTATCAAGGAATTTTGTAAAGCATGCAGGGAATATATTTTTGATAATTTACTTCTTTTTAAGAATGTTTGTAATTAGTATAGCACATTGATGATATTTTATATATTTTATCTTATTCTATATATTTACTTTTATTTATTTTTTTTATTTTACAAATTACTTATTTCGTTATTTTCTTCTGTTAACTTTTGATTAGGAACAAGCAGATGCAGCTGAAGTTTATTAATACTTTATTAGGATTGAATTTTTATTTTTTGTAGGATTTAATATAATACTGCTCATGTGCACATACAAGTATTTGTTTACCTAGGTGCACTTTCTATCTCTTTTTGGCACTATACTTAATTCCTAGACACTTAAGATTACATACTTAAAATTGTAAAACTTTTGGTTAATATATTTGAATTTTGAATTTGAACTGATATTGTTGCCGAATAAAATAATAGTGTACGTTTTGTTTTTAAGAAAGTGATGGATCCCAATTTGTACATAAATCGACGCGACGGCGACGGGTAAGTTTTTTTAGTATAGTTATTATATTTATATCAAATGGGTAACAAAAACTGAATTTTAGTATACATAATCTAACATACTATCAACACCTGATTCCGAAAAATCCTGTTCATCTTTATTGTCCTTGAAATTAGTATTTACATTCGGCGTTCGTTTTATCGAACGTTATGCACCATGGCTAATTCTTGTACTTTTACTTTGTTACAGATTATCGCTTGCAGAACTGGCTGACATCCTGAAATATTATGAAATAGATAGTGGTAATATATATCTTACACCACCTAAAGACGGCGAGGACACCGATGTTGATAGCGATCAGTCAGATGACGAACACGACGGATATATTTCTCACCTACGTCCAGCTATGTTGCAGGTGGAAAGTGAGTTTGTACCATCTGGCTCGTCTAATCGTGGAAAGGCTCATGACGAAGATTATGATTCGGATGATAACATACATCTAGCAACGTTATTTCAAGGATTTTTCAAATACTAACCCGCCTTCTTCTTCAAAACGGAGAAAAACACAATCCTGGACTAATCAGACACACAATTTCAACTTCGAAAAAAATTGTAGTAGAAAAAATCCATCAGAAGAAATACATGAAAAAACTACGCTCTTGGATTTTTTGAATTTATTTTTTGACGAGGAAGTGTTGTCGAACATACAAGAGCAAACCAATCTTTATGCCCAGCAGAAGAATGTGGACTTGAAAATGTCCAGAAGTGAACTATTTGTGATGTTTGGAGGCATGTTACTGTCAGGATATGTAAGCGCATGTATTGGTATAACGACAATGATGTTCCAAAAATATTGTCTGAAAGCATTCGACTCAACAGATTTGAGCTTATGTTGAGACATTTACATCTAAACGACAACAGTAAAATTGATACTGAGAACAAGTTATATACGTTACAACCACTAATTGATAAACTCAATCACAACTTCAAAAAATGCGGTGGCTTGGATGAACACATAAGTATCGATGAAAGTATGATACCGTATTATGGAAAGCATTTTGCGAAGCAATTTATCAAAAGCAAGCCTATCCTATTCGGGTTAAAAAATTGGGCCTTGTGCACGAGTAACGGATATATGGTTAGTTTTGATGTATACATGGGAAAAAAGAAAAATGCACAAAATGAACCAGAAGCTTTCGGTGTCGAGGGAAAAGTTGTCTTAGATTTGATAAGGGCAGCTGAAATACCACCTAACTCTGGTTACAAAATTTTTATGGATAAATATTTTACATCCATCTAACTTCTGAACCACCTGTCTTCTTTAGGATACTGCGCAACAGGTACAGTGAGAGATGATAGATTAGCAGATTGCCCACTACGAAATCAGAAAAAAAATCTGTCCAAGGAAGTTGTCACCGCTGCTCCAAATTTTGAATCATGTGAAATCATCACTAAATCACAAATTGCAGGACCGCAACCCAAAATATTTTATAATTATAACAAAGGTATGGGAGGTGTGTTAGCTGGGGTAGTTGCAGTCTATAGAACCAGAATGAGGCAGCGAAAGTGGTGGTGGCATATATTTTCTTATTTGTTTGATGTATCAGTCGTCAATGCTTGGTTGCTCTTTCGTAAAATACACCCTTCTCATGAAATGTCTTCGGGTTTACTGAAATTTAGCAGATATTTGGCTGTGAGTCTTTTAAAAAGTACCACCAAAAATGAGTATTTCACACAATATTCCTAAGGTGATCAAGTATTTTTGGGGTCATCATACTTCACTTTTCAAGAAATGCATGTAGAAAAGTAAACATTTGGGCACTACATAATCTATATTTTAACCGACAACACATTCGGAAATATCGGTTGAGTTATTGAAAATATGATCTTGACTGAAGGGGACAGTTTGGGCGGGGCACATTCGGACTGTCCGAAACTACCCCAACAGCAATTTGGCCGGGGCTCATTCGGTCTGTTCAAAACTGCCCCAAGTATAATCAGAAATTAATCCCTTATTGTTTTAAAGGGCTCACTCAGCGTTTCCTTTATGCCCCATGATAGCATTTTATTACGGAATGGTCAGAACCTATTTGAGACAATAGCAGGTGCCAGACGCGCCCAGTAAGAACTGCTGTTAAGGTGTGTCTGCTCCATTTGGCATTAAAAAATCCACGCGCTACGATAGAGTATTGAAACCTCGAAATATGGACGAAAATAACGATTTCGGGAACGAAATGAATGATAAATCCCGATAATCCAATTATGCGACCCGCATAATTGGATTTATGAAATATGGAATCCTGAAAAGACAGGCGGGCATCGAGTGGATGAAATGTTTTATGAAATAGCAACCAACACGCTCTCTCTTAGGAAGCCTGAAAACACGAGCTTTGGCAAAGCATCAGCTTTCGATAAGCATAATGTGGACATCTTTTTCAATAACTACGCTGATGTCTTCGAGAAATATAAATTCCACCTAAGTCGTATTTTGAATACTGATGAGACTGCCGTTCCCACTGTGTTACAAGCTCCAAAAGTTATCGCTGAAACCGGAAAAAAAGTTGTGGGTCAATCTGTCTCTGCAGAAAGAGGCACACTAGTCACTTTCTGCGGCATTTTTCCGGCAACCGGCTCTGCAATTCCTCCTATGTTTGTATATGCTCGAGTGAGTATAAAGAACTATTTTTTGCATAGCTCTGTACCTGGACCTATAGGTTACAGTACAATATCAGGGTGGATGACCGCACCAGTTTTCGTTAAATTATTGGACCACATGACAAAACATACGAAAAGTACCCCAACAGATCCTATCTTGTTGTTAATGGACAACCGTGAAACACATAATATCAGTGGATGCCATCAATTACGCTCGTAAGAGCGGAATCATTTTGCTGTCATTCCCACCCCATTTTATTTCATTTTCTCTTCTCTTGATTATATATCCAATAGAAAATTATTGTTATATCTAACTACCAATAAAATATCGACATGTTTAATTATTGTTCTTTTTCTGAAAAATTAAATTAAAGAAATCGGCAAAATTATTTTTATAAGATTTTTATTTGAGGAACTGTACCAAAGTAGTAGCAGTAGTAGTTTGCATATCCAGAGTTAGAAAGGTTTCAAAGATATGAATATTGATTTATTTGCATATATTTATTGTTCAGACATAATGATCTTACAACGACAATGTTCCTTCAGTCATGAAGTAGTTTGATAATTCCTCTCGATTCAGTTCTAAATGTCTTGCAGATCTGCGTATTTAGTATTGTTAGAAATGAGGTAATATCGTAATTTCTCTAATTTCTTGGAATTAATTAACTATCCAGTAATATTATTTACAAAATCCGTAGAGCCAGAACGTGTACACAAAGTCCTTGAAAAACAACGTCTTAAAAAAATTATGCATATATATTTGAATGGGTGATTGGAAAAAGGATAATATTCCAAAAATATGGCGAATTAAAGTGAGATAGCCATTCTATTAATATCTGTATTATCTATCCGATGAGCGCAAAAACGAAAATATCGCCGGCTCCGCCGGATAATAATTTTGTTGTTGAGCGGAAAAAGGATAATATTCCTGGAATGTTATCGTTATTCCACACACTGTAATACGCGGCCTGTTTGCAACGTCGGCATCTTGAACAGCTGTTTTTCACTTTGTTTTGCTGCTTCGTCGAGTCAACAGGTGTATGAAAAGTGAATATTTGGTTTTAAAAGTTATTTATAATCTAGGATTAAAAGTTTAGTGTATAGAAATGTCGGATTCGACGGATTCAGAGGGAGAATACGTAGGAAAAAGGCGAAAGCTGAACAAGGAATTCCACGAAAAGGAAAGGGAAAAATTAGCAAGACAAAAAGGAACAGAGTTTGTTACACATAAAGGTAAACTAGTTAATGCTAAAGTAACTGGGCCGAATTGCACTTGTCGTAAGAAATGTATGGGGGATTTCACTACTGAAGAAAAACGTTCAATAATCGAAATCGTTTATAATGGACGACCAAAAAATGAAAAAGATACATACCTAAGGGGGTTAATAGAAAGGCACGATGTTGCCAGACATCGTCCTGCGTCAGCAGAGTCTAGACAATATTCTTCTTCTTTCAAGTATTTTGCTATGAAAGGTACGTGCAGGGTTGAAATTTGCCGCAATGCGTATATAAGTTTACATGCTCTCTCCAATAAGGTATTACAACGCTTAACTAAGCTTCTTGAAACTAAAGCTTCCCCAGCTGATATGAGAGGAAGGCATGCAAATCGTGCAAATAAACTCGATGTCGCGATTGTTGCCAAAATTGATGACCATATAAAATCATTCCCGAAAAAAGAGTCTCATTATTCTTCTAAGTTAACTACCTACTTAGATGCAAGTTTGAACGTAACTAAGATGTATGAGCTCTTTACTAATGAAAATCCTGATTTAAAAACTATCATCAAGTATGAATATTATCTGCGACATTTTCGAGACAACTACGCATACCGGTTTGGTAGGCCTCAAGTAGACGTTTGCGCGACCTGTGAAGATTTAAATGCAAAAATAAAGTCAACAGCTCTTAATGAAACAGCGAAAAGATGCGCAGTTGCAGAACTTATGATTCATAAAAGACGAGCATCTAAATTTTACAAAAAACTTCAAGAAATCAAGGAGACCTGCAAGGAGAGAAATGACGTTGGAGCAATAGTATTTGATTACATGCAAAATCTTCCCCTTCCTTTAATGCCAGTTCAGGAAATGTTTTACCTGCGCAAACTTTGGTATTACATTTTTAATGTCCACAGCCTTGGCAACGATATATGGGTATTCTACACACACGCAGAGGGAGATGCTCAGCGAGGCCCCAATGAAGTCAGTACGTCGGTTCTGGACTTCATTACCCAACATATACCTGAAGAAGTAAGAACACTGCATGTCTTTAGTGATGCGTGCGCAGGACAAAACCGCAACCACACTTTAACCAGGTTGTTTACTGCACTGACTATGAATGGCAGATTTCAAGTAATCCATCAGTATTTTCCCATCCGAGGCCATAGTTTTTTGCATTGCGACAGAAACTTCTCAGTTATTAAACGATCTTTGAAAAAATTCGATAGGATTTACTCTCCAGATCAATACAACGAAATTATTACGTCTTCCAAGAAAAAAAATCCTAAGTTCCAAGTAAAACGGCTAACAAACACCGATATACTTGATTTCAAAGGCTGGTGGCCCCTATATTTTAAAAAAACTGTCAAAGATGTTGAAAAAAAACAGTCCTTTACCATAAGCAAATACAGACATTTAACATATACCCAAGCAATGAAAGGTTATATCAAAGCATCTGAATTCATTGATGGTTTCACCTATGGTCTTTTTAATATGAAGAAACAAGACAATGTGGAGCTTCCCAATTCAAAAGCTTACAATGGAAAAGTTCCTATCAACTCTAAGAAGCTAGAAGATGTTTCCAAAATAGTGCATTACATACCCGAAGACTACAAGGCCTTCTATAATGAAATACTGACAAATCCCACAACAAACACAGAGACCAGTGACCCAGAAGATTAAGAAGCATATGAATATTATTTTCTTAGTGTTTGTTTCTTAAATAAAAACTAGTGATTTATAGATGCCCTTTTTTATTTTGTTTAGTTAACTTTTTCTATTTTGAGTGGAAAAAGGATAAAATTTTTGTACTTTTAAATACAAATATCTAGTTAGCTAATAAGTATAAACCGTTCGAACTTTGACATTAAATGTACTTTGTCAAAGTGTACATATGATCAATAGAAATGATTTTTGTAAAAATAACTGTTTCGCCGCAAAATAGTTTTTTTCGATTTCCCACAAACAGGCTTCACTGGAATGTTATCTTTTTTCCAATCACCCATTCATTTATTACAGCCATCGTAATAACTTGTACATTTTCTGATAGGATTAGCATTGGTTTTCTGAATGCTCTAAATACAAAAGCAAGTACCCCAAAATCATTTTTTACAACAATACGAGTTATTTACAGGCAATACTTGAAAACTCTTTCTTTAGATCATTTCGGAAAATGGCTTCACAATATTTCCATCCATCTCCTTAAGACTACTTGTAACGGAAATCCCTATCTACATATTTAGTTATAGTATATATATTATGTCGTATTAATTTCATTTATAGAATATAAGTTACAATTTGTATTAAGTATAGGTATATTGCTACAACATTATTTATATTATTTTCAACTGTTGTCCACGTTTAGCTCATGTAATCCGATCCGGGGAATAAAAACGTATTAGTCAGTGTGAATAAATCTAGCAATAGAATACGACCGTTGCTGTTTGATTTCACTTGGCCGTTACATTTCAGAAGTGGGCATATCATCAATTTTTTTTCTTTGTTTACCTGCGTGCTACAATGAGTTCACCTTGTGAAAGTGAGTTTTCGGGTAACGAGAGTGACGTTGTGAGACCCAAAAAGCGGCGCTCAAAGTATATGTTGGAACGAAGTCGTGGAACTCGTGAAACTCGTTCGGCAAGTGTGTCCTACTGTGAGTTCCGAGTCAGAGGATAAGAGAAAGAATCGCACCACGCATAAAATCGCGAAGAAACAGCGAATTGAGGAATTAGTTACCTATAAAGTGTGTGAAATTTTAGAACAATTTAAATCACAGACGGAAGATTCCAAAAACAATTATCCTTCGGCTGGGGTGCCTTCCACCTCAAATTTAAATTTGAGCAAAATGGATATTGTGCCCATGTTTGATCCCGAAGTGGGCGATATAAATTCGTTAAACTGGATTAATAAAATCGACCAACTAGGCATTATTCACAGTTGGGACGACAAAATAAAATCATACTTTCTGCAATCTAAACTATCCGGTATAGCTAAAATGTGGTATAATGGCTTGCTAGAGTACAACAAAACCTGGGACGAGTGGAAAGCGGCCCTTTTACGTGCTTTCTCTTCGCACGAGCACTTCGTGGACACTTTAAAGAAAATGATGGAAAGAAAAAAAACCGCAAATGAAAGTATGTTACACTATTACTACTCAAAGTGTGTGCTGGTTAGAAAGAGCGAAATTTCAGACTACAATGCCGTGTCGTGCATTATCGATGGTCTACCGTTGGAATATCAAGGTACTGCGAAATCCGGAAACTTCAAAACGCCTGACGAACTGTTCCAAGGGTTCTTGTGTAAGATCGAATCTCCACCAAAATCGTCTGCACCAGCAACTCGAATGGACAACAGTGATAAGAAGAATGCCAAGTGTTACATTTGCAAGAAAATTGGACATATTGCCAGAAATTGTTTCTTCATGCCTGGAAGCTCCATGGGAAACAACAATAATTACAACAAAACCCTGCACCAACCAGCCTCATTTTCCGGCGTGCGGCCAAAGATCAAGGAATGCAGCCATTGCAACAAAAAAGGACACAGTAAGGAGGAATGTTGGCACTTAAACCCGAAAAAAGTCCAGCTGCTACAAAGGCAAGTACCTATAAATAGTAGATATATTATTAATGTTTACCTAAATGGGTGCTTATGCAAGGGTTATATAGATACGGGAAGTCAGATAAATGTGGCTGACTATTCTGTAATAAATAAATTAAAAATAAAATTGCAGCCTTCCAGTGTTGTAGTTAAGGGTTTTGGACAGCAAGTTATTTTTCCTAAAGGAATGAGTACTGTTAATTTTAAATTTCTCTATGAAGTCACAGCTTCATTTTGTATATAATTTTATAGCTGATATTGAGGTCATAATAGGACAACCAATTATAAATCATAAAAATAACATATTAACTGTCCAGGGAGATAGTGTTATTTTAGATGAAATTAAAAATAAACAGTTTTACCCTGTAGTGTTGGAGGAAAATGTTGTTATAGAACCACGTTCTACATCTATTGTGCCCGTTAATACGAGCACGGAAAAATGTTTACGGCGAGAACATACGATTTTTCGGAACACTACTCTATTCCGAGTTCTATATTGGCCAAATCCAAAGATATCCTCAATATCACCAACACTAGTTTGAATAAACTTTATTGGTGTAAGGGTAGAATTGTAGCTAGAGCTGTTGAAGTAAATTCTTTGCAAATTCAGCCGTCCAATGCCCCCTGCAACGTGTGCTGCATGCCCAGATGCGCAAATCATGTAACCTCAATCTACATCATAGGGGTTTCGGTGAGATGGATGGGACCATGGCGAAGGTCTTGACGCTTGACCACTACATTAGCACCCGCCTTGCACAAGGCAACGCATACAACGTAGCGTCGCTTGACGTCAGAAAGGCGTTCGATACGGTATTCCATCGATACATTGAGCGAGCGTTGAGCAGGATGGGGGTTCCCCTTGTCCTGCGCAACTATATTGCGACGAGCCTGCAGAACACGACGACAGCGTTTAAAGTTGATGGCGTGACATCCAGGGGTGCAATTCTGTAAATGAAAAGCATAGCACACGGGTTGCGGCCCCTCAAAGTTGAAATTAACTTTACACTAACCCCATTGACATCTAAAAAAAAAAATTGCGTTCCCAATTCAACCCCAAATGTAACTTTTCAATGGATGAATAATTATAAAGAGTACAAAGTTTAGTTTTGTTATACTTTTCGTTTAAAATTAGGTTGTGATATAAAATGTGCCGTTTTTTATTTATCTTGATAATAAGAATTTTTGTTGAGTTGTTTGATAAATAATTCTATTTAATGTTAAATTTGATTATTTTTTTTTTAAATAAAGGTTTAACTAGATTATATTGGTTTTTTTTACAAAATAATTTACTAACTATGTACATACGTGCATCTAAGATAATACAGATAATTTTTTTCCAGAAAATAAAACAGGATCATTTGTTTACAACAAATTAGTATATTTTACCATAAACTGTGCAGGATTCCCTCTTGCAACCTGAACAAAGAAGAATTATTGTCAATCAATGCATAATTTAACACCTCCTCAGTTCTCTATTATAAAAATATTACAAATAAAATAATTAAAATGAAGAGATTTATTTTCAAAACAATATACCTATCTATGCATTATTAAAGTACCTTAAAATTAAATTTTCTCTAATTTGCCTAGCTTCTGGTAAGTACGGATGTTCTTCCCTAACTCTTTCACCAGGTTCATTGTTGTCATCTATATCAAAATCTTCAGGGAACTGCAACCTTGCTTTTATGCACATGTTATGCAGAATGCAACAGACATTTACAATTATGCCTGTTTGCTCAGGATCATATCTAAGTTCCCTTTCTCCCAGAAAGCAACGGAATCTTTGTTTTAAGGCGCCATTTACCCTTTCTATATGATTTCTTCCCAAACAATGTGCTCGATTATAATTATCCTCTGGAGAATTTGCTGGAGCTCCTTGGACTGGTGTCATTACCCAAGGTTCCTGAGGATATCCAGAATCCCCTAGTAACCATGTATTCCTCTCTCCATTTTCGAACATATTTTGCATATGTCTTTTAGCCAACGAATAGCGCCAAATAAAGGAGTCGTGACAGCTCCCAGGATATCTAGCATTTACATTTAAAATTAGCAAGTTTGTATCACAAATTATTTGTACATTTTTCGAATGATACCCTTTCCTATTCAAGTACGCATGCTGTTCGTTTCTTGATGATATTATTCTTATATGAGTACAGTCGACTGCACCTATAGCACCTGGTATTCCGCAGTACTCAAAAAATTTTCTTTTATTTACTGTCCTTTCATGTTCATTGGGAAATTGTATCCAATTGTCGAAATGTTGCATAATAATTCTTGATACCTCTGCTACACAGCGGCTTACTACTGGTTGACTAACAGCAAGTAAGTATTCTTGGCCTACACCCCTTTGATAACCTCCTGTGACAAAAAACCTCAAAGATATAAGAATCCTTTGCTGAAACGGTATTCGTGTACTTCTTACCGAATCGTCCATATATGGTTGAAGTTCCACAAACAAAAACCTTACTAGTTCCTTATTCAGACGAAATATATCTATAAATCTATCATTTGTAAGTCCAAATGGATCACTTCTATCGCGAAGAAAACGACTTTCTTCCCGTAGTACACTTTGTTGATCTCTTCTCTCAACAACCTCATATATTAAAAACTGCACTGGCAACATTTTATTTATTATTTAGAGTAAACTTTAATTCATTAAACAGCGACTAACAAACACCAATAATATGATGGGAAAGTTTGTATTTATTTATTTTTTTTTTAGGTTAGGCCTACTATTTATTGTATTGTCTCTTCTGTTTATGATGTTCAGTCGGGCAAGATGCATTTGCGATGTTGCCGTAATTTTATAGAAGTATTTCGTAAAAAGTCGTAGGCAATCGGGGTAAAAACACGAATGCAAAGCGAAAGCATAACGTGGCAAAGCGAATTGCTTATAGAATTATGCCATGGTCGCATTCGCTATTGCTTAGCTTTGCTTTCGCTACGTTTCGCCGTAATTGCGAGAATTATAGAATTCGTCTGCAAGACTGTGACCATGAGTAGAGGGGTGAGACAGTGAATAGCGGTAACAAATATTCTCATAAGTGAAATCGGGTCAAAAAAGATCGCCCCATCTCTGTCTAACACATTATCTCTATGGAAAAAAATCTAGATTTGTTGATTCATTGACAAGTGTGATACATCGTTCGTTTCAGGAGACCAAAGGGTTCTAAAAAAAATAAAATAAAAAATCCAGGTCCGTATGATGATGGGGGCCCGGACACGAAACGTCAGATTTAAAATTTGATACTGCCATCTTATAAAGGAGAAAACGTGGCAATAATAGTGTTACATTAATTTTATATTATCTCTAAAATAAAGTCAGGAAAAAATAAAAATAAAATAGCTGATTTTCGTTTTTTACGGAATTAGTCGGAATTTTCTAAATTTCTCGACGGCATATAAATGACCCCTAAATTGCGCAACTTTGCCCCAATTTAACCGACCTCGTATCTGTTATAGTTTCCGAGATCCCAATGGTGAGCCTCGAATTTGTTTCACCCTCTATATATAACCGTTTCGTCGTTATTAGCGATTAGTGTATATAAAACATTTTTTTAGTTTTAAATATCTATAACTGGAAAACAATTCATCCTGAACTTAAAGTAAGTCGTACCAAAAACCTAGATATATTTTTATCTAAGTGGGGTCAAATCAGAAGTATTTGGAGGGCAATTTTATATAAAATACATTTGTCAGCAATTTATGCTCAAACGACACTAATTTTTTTTTTATTAATTTTTAACTTATCACGTATGCAAATATAAATTTTCAAACAATCCATCCGTACTTTTACCACGTTGCGTTGTATATTTAGGGCGATGATCGCACACCTAATAATGGCTTCACAAAACCTACGGCACACTGTGTATTATGTTTGGTAAATTCTTGGTCATTTTATGTTTTTATTAAATAGGTACTCATAGATATCTGAAATACATAAGAGCTATTAGTTGACAAGCAGATTAAAATTTAGCGTCGAAAGTAAATAAATACTTTATCTTAACTCTGTTTTTAGCATGCGATAAACTAATTGTCGTTGGCGCATTAGAGATTGATCGATGATAAAGCCAATCACTTGAAAAGTTTTCATAATACTTTTAAGTAGCCCGAGATTGCGAGAAAATGTTTATGTGCACTTAAGAGCTCCTATAAGTACTAACTGTTGTTCTAACTTGAAGGTCCTCCTAGGGATACTTCTGCTAGGCTTGTCAGGGTTTTGTAATGTTTAGTTGTCAATTTGTATATTATTGTTTCCTATTTCTTTTATATTCCTATTTTTTCTGAAATAATTCTGAAATATAGGGCAATATGTAAAAATTAATTTCGTTTTTCGTTTTATTTTTCACTTGAGTAATAGAAAATTTGGACACATTTACAATGTTGCCAAAATGTCTTTAGATTCTGGGATAATGGGAAATATGTAATAGTTTTGTTCGCGGTGCAAATTTTGAACTAATTCGGAATACATTCCGAATTAGTTAGCATACAACTACATTACGCATGCGTTATCCCGAACTAATTTGGAATCTAGGTAACACGTTAACGCCTTTGGAGGAGGATCTCATTTATTTACACTTCACATATAAACAATTTTTTATTGTAATCGCGACAAGACAAGAAAACAATTATTGTGTTAAACTCAAATAACTTCAAATTGCAACAAGACAATTTTGTGATATTTTCATTTACGTTTTGAAGACCTTTCAATTAATGAAGGTAAAAATATTCAAAATATGTAATAGGTATATTAGGTATACATAAATTAAACTAGCAGTGTTGCCAGTTTTTTACGTTGAGCAATCGCCAAAATAAAAGCCACATGTCGCCCAAATATCGCCAACACTAATAGCGAATTTCGTTGGTGCATTGAGGGTAGTCTGATGGTCTATAACCTTTTAACCTTACACAAATAACAAGGACAGAAATACATTTGTCGTACACTATTTTTACCAATGGAGTTTGCCATAACCAACACAGCAGTGAGTCATGAGTCTAAAAATGTTTTTTAAGGTTAAGAAAAAAAGCGAAAAATAACACAAATTTATACACCTTTTTTAAAACATTTTATTTAATCAATCTCAATCTAAACATTTTTTCAGATATTGATATTACTGTTTCGTCCTCAGTCGAGTCATTATTTTCTGTAATAGTATTGTTTTTGTTTTTATACATTGTAGCAGTGTTAAATCTAGAAAACATAGCTTTAGTCATAGTAAAATGTTTGCAAAATATGTTTTTAGTGATTAAATTTAGCCTTACTCTTAAGATAGAGTTTAGCAATTCTACACCCATTCGGTTTCTTATTTTTGTTTTAAAATTGCTACTAGGTAACGATAAAACATCTAATGCGTAAATTGAGATTATTCGAAATGAAAACTCTTCCCCTACGTACCTAAAATTATACATTGCGCTCCAAAAATGTTGGGTAGTTTCTTTAAACTCTGGGTTGATTGTTAAAAATTCAACCCAATTAATCATTGGTAACAGATTGTATTCATTTTCAGCTTTAAATAAATCTTTTTCTGGGATTAGTATAGAAATGGCAGGTCTGAAAATCGGCACCTTGTAACTTGGCATACACACCATTTTGGAGCTAAAACACATCTTCTTAAATATATCTAAATTATCAGGCAATCGGTTAGTTAATTCACCTATTTTTTTTTTAATATAAATATTAACACTTTGTCTCTAAATTTATCTTTTCATTTGGTTCTACAGGATAATTTTGTAGTGTTCGAGTATATTAATTAAGGAAAACTGAACTGCTGGAATTTGGTAAAAAATCAAAGGCAAAGGTATAAAAAGCAAGGTTAGGTGTTAGGTCAGGTGGTGTTCTACTTCTTCTTCTTTTCTTCTATAGGTTATGGCTTGTACTCCCTTTAAGGGGTAATTTTTAAACCATACTGCGTGATTTTTTCTCATAATAAAGATAGTTGGAATTATGGGCATTGTATAAAATATTAGTACAATAAGTAGCCGCCAATTGCTGCGAACATATTGGTTGAAATTGCCCACTTTGGCGCCAGTCGCCCAATTTTTTTTGGTCGCACTTGAGAACTTAAAGTCGCCCATTTGGCGACAAGTCGCCCAAACTGGCAACACTGTAAACTGGTATAGATATACATTTTTAGGTTAATATTTGAAGATCATTTTCTAATTCTATCTCAAGATGAGTCATTTAAATGGATATATAATGTTATCGTTATGTTTTTGCACTTATACAAAAAATACCGTAACCAAGTTGGATCTCTCAAAATAAAACATGTGTTAAGTAATTGCAAACGAAATGAAATAAAAAATTAAGGAAAATATTAGACACTTGCACTGCGAAAATCGGTGGAAATATTCAGAGAGGATGTATACAAAATATAGATAACAAAAAAATTGATAGAGGAAGACAAACATTTGAATACGCAGATATTATGAAATCCATCTTAGACAAGAAGCGAACCCAGGATCCTTCTTTCGTCCGAAACAATCGTTGGTCCCTCATCGTCAGCCACCCTGGAGCCAAAATCAGTGGAAAATGAAGTGGATAATTAAATTACAAATAGAAATTGTAAATAGAGGTGGAGCAAAGGCAAACATTTTTAAGGTAAAATTAAATTACAGTCGCGCCAAACGAAAACGGTAGAAAAGAAGCAAACAAGAACCCATCAAAAGTGACCCTCAAAAATATCTATAAGCAAGAAAGAAGACATGTTAAAATAAATAAGAAATGATAGAAAAGACTTTTACCAAAATTTATATTTTATTTATGTTCGGCACCAAGCGGTGCGTGTGAGGAAAAGAGGGTGGACACTGGACTTAAAGCCCTGTAAGTTGGAGTTTTTGGGACGTTACTCGGAAGTTTATTCGAGAGCGAGGCAGTCCTCCAGACATAGGAGTCCGGCAACAGCGACGTCCTAGGTGTTTGCAACTGAATCGTTTGTGTCTGACGGGTGTTTCTGTTTGGGTACAACTCTGGGCGGAATCATGAGTGCCAGCTCGTTCGAACACCATTCGTAGTAGTATCGATAGTAAAGAGAGAGGTCCGCCACTTTTCTTCGATGTTCAAGGCTATCAAGGTCTCAGTTAACTCTGGGTCATCCACAAGACAAGTTTATGGATGAGGCCAGAATCACTGTTTTTCCTGTCATTGATAAGTCAGGTCCTGCAGTGTTTGCTTTTTTTGAGAAGGCAACTGCTTAAGTTTTTCCTGCTTTAAACTAGATATTGTTTTCCTCACCCCATTCCACGATTGCGTTCATATCCTCATTGATGGCAGCAAACTGATTTTCTCGCTTGCGTTGGGAACGAGCAACGATCAGTGGAGTCCGCGACATGAATGAGGGTATAAGAGTGCTGTCGTTTGCAAAACTTTAAATTTGTTCATCCTGTCTATGAGATCGTTGATGTAAAGCAGGAACAGTGTGGCAGATAATATACACCCTTGAAGAACTGCGGCATTGATTTTCAAATTCTTTCGAGAGATGTTCATCAATACCAATTCGGATCCTTCGATCCCTTAAGAAATTGGAAATACAAGCAGTGTTGGAGGTAGTCCATATGCTGTTAATTTGCTTAACAATCCGCTATGCCACATACTATCAAAAGCGTTAGATATTTCGAGAGCTACTGCACAAGATTCGCCGTAGCTCTCGATGGCTTTGGCCGACAGGTAGATCACGAAGTCAGGAGATCTCCCGTTTATCTGTGCTTGCGGAAGCCATACTGGCCGATCGCTTACGATGCCCGCCGATTCGAGATATTTTAAGAGCTGTTCGTGGACAACTACAATAAGAAAATGGTTCTTACACATCAGACATTTGCGGGGAAATTAAATGGAAGATAGCCAATTTACAAAACGGTAATGTTTCTATTAACCAAACAAAATATGAAATGGAGATATTTTCTGACGCTTCTTTGCTGGGATGGGGCGGAGTAAGTGATAATACATGAGTTCATGGTCTTTGGGAGTATAATGAGATGCAGAATAACATAAATTATTTAGAATTGTTGGGTGCATTTAAATGCTTGAAACATTTTACGCAAACTAGAAATGACATTAATGTACTATTAGGTGTAGATAATACTACAGCAGTAAGCTATATATATCGCATGGGAGGTGTCAAATTTCATAAGCTTAATGAAATAACAAAAAAGCTGTGGCTTTATTGTGAAAATAAAGATTTATTTGTTTTTGCATCGTACATTAATTCCAAAGACAATACCATAGCGGATCTGGAGTCAAGATGGAGTTATAAGGAAACTGAGTATAAATTAGTGCAAGAATACTTTGACAAAATTAAAGAAAATTTCTATAAGCCTTCGATAGATTTATTTGCATCTAAAATTAACACAAAATGTCAACAATTCATATCTTGGAAGCCGGATTCACTCTCAAATTCGGTAGACGCATTTACAATTTCTTGGGAAAATTTGTCCTTTTATGCGTTCCCACCTTTTCCCTTAATAACAAAGGTATTAAGGAAAATAAAAAATGAGAATGCCCAAGGAATTTTGATTGTACCAGACTGGCCAGGTCAAACGTGGTATCCAATATTCCAACAAATGCTGATTTCTGAAACTTTTTCTATGGGACCGGATAAAAACCTGTTAATTTCTCCTTCCAGGCAACCCCATCTTCTATGGAGTTCGCGTACCCTGGTTGCAGGGATTGTATCAGGGAGGCGTTCGTAAGAAGAGTTTTTCCAGAAGAGGAGATAACGGGCATTCTAGCCTCCATAAGTTCCCAAACTCTTAAGCAATATGACAGCGCTTGGTGGCTTTTTGTTCTAGCAAAAACATTAATCCGTATGTTAAATAATATTACTTGTTTTTTGAAATTAACCTTTGATAAAGGTTGTTCATATTCAGTTGTTAACTCTTATAAGTCGGCGCTAGCTTTAGTATTGTCAATATCAAATGAAGACGGAAAAATGGTCAGTAGGTTTATGAAAGGACTAAGAAATATTAGGCCGCCGAAAGCTAAGTACTCTAATACCTGGGAGCCGCACCCAGTATTAATTTATTTAGAGACCCTATATCCTCTAGATTCATTATCTTTAAGAAAGCTTACGTTTAAAGTGGTAGTTTTGTTAGCGTTAACTACGGCGCATAGAATGCAGACCTTAGCAAAAATTAAGATTGGCAATATTGCTAAGTATGAGGAATATTTAGAAATTTTCATAGACGAAAGAATTAAAACGTCAGGTAGGAATAGGCTACAGTCAGTTTTACACATTCCGTATTTTTTAGGGAAACCTTCTTTGTGTCTGGCTTCTGCAATTAATTTATATATAGAAAAAACTAAAAGTATTCGCCCACCCGGTTTAGACACTCTTATAGTGACAATCACAAAACCCTTTCGCGCGGCTTCTCCTTAAACAATCAGCCGTTGGATAAAGACGATATTAAAACAGAGTGGAATAGATACGATATTATATGCAGGATACAGCGTTAAACATGCAGCGGTATCCTCCGCGGATAGAGCTGGGGTTAATATATAAATTATTAGAAAAGCCGCCGGGTGGTCGGATAAATCTAGTGTTTTTTGTGCATTTTATAATAGACCCGTTCAGGCTGCCCCAGACACCTTTTCCAAAGTAGGGTTTAAAGGTGCAGGAGTTGTTATCGATTAATTGTTGTTGTTAATTCAATTAAGTAACGCATTATGTAATTAGTTTATAAAGAGTTCCTTTGTCGATTGGAAAACAATATAAAATTATATTCAGGTGGTTGTTTGTTATTATTGTGTGTTACAAAACAGGACCCGGGTTGACCCGTAATGTTCTTTTAACATCTACAAAGTGTTATGTAATATGAGACGAGACTGCGAAATATAATTAACTGATCAATCGACTTACCTGAAGGAAGGTTGATCATAATTATATGAGCAGTCTCGACGAAATATTACAAAATCCCAACCTTATGGCCCAACCCTATTGGGCCAACCTGGTGGAACTTTCAACTAGTGAAAACACGAAACGACGACGCACATAGGAAAGGTATTTGGCAATTGGATAGCCAATTTACAAAACGGTAATGTTTCTATTAACCAAATAAAATATGAAATGGAGATATTTTCTGACGCTTCTTTGCTGGGATGGGGCGGAGTATGTGATAATACACGAGTTCATGGTCTTTGGGGATATAATGAGATGCAGAATCACATAAATTATTTAGAATGCTGATAACGTAAACGTTTACGTTTTTTTTTTAGCTCTTTTTACGTCGTACTGATAAGTGCAGAAACTGCTACCACAAGGTGTTTTGTAACATTTCGACCATACTGCTCATATAATTATGATCAACCTTCCTTCAGGTAAGTAGATTGATCAATTAATTTTCCCTTGAGAAACCCGTGCTGACAGTCCCTGTTTAGTCTGAAAATACAAATTATTGTGAAGGAACATTTGGAAAAATTATTAATTATACTTATGGGGCGATAGTTTTCAATTATTTGCTTGTTACCTTTTTTAAATACCGGAGTTATCTTGGATTGTTTCCAAATATCCGGAACTTTGGAATTTCTTAACGACAAATTGAAAAATGAGAGTAAGGGGTTTGGTCAAGACGCATGCACAATCATGCAAAAAAGGCCGGTATCTTGTCCGGACCCACGGTTCCTTTTGGTTTAAATTTCTTTAAGCAACGCAAAACGTCATCCTCTTCAGCGCCGTGTACTGCAACGATATTAATGCAATTGGGTGTCACATCATAATTCAATTGAGCCGGTGGAACATATGAGGATTGAAAAAATGCAGCAAAAGCATTTCGTCGTGCAAAAGTAAAAATCTCCTATGTGGAGGTGTTTCAGTTTTGTGTTTTTTGAGTTGCCTAATAGTTGTTGGTATTCCGCACATTTCTATAAGCCCTGTTATGCGGTAAAATTAACTACAAACAAATTATTCAAGAAAGAAATATCTGCTATGTGCGCTTGTGTTACCAAAACCTGCTATGTGTCGATGTCGCCCACATAGCAGCTTTTCTTTTCGCGCCTAACATGCTATTACCTACATAGCAGTTTTTGTTATCATATTGACACCTCGTCATTATTATTTATTATTGACAAAGTGCTCGAATAGTTGGTGGTATTCCTCGGTAGTTTTAAAGGCAATTGACTATTTTTGTTCAAACGATTGTGTATTTGTGCACATTTTAATCAGCTTTGAAACTAAGATACAAGGTAAGTTGAACAATAATTATTTAAAACTTTCCATTCAAATTGTGTAGAATGTAACCTTAATTATTAGTTATTATTATGCGATGCTGATAATGAGAATGGTAAGTTTTATTAATTTAGGTGGGTTTATTTTTTATTGTGACAACCTCAACAATGTGAGAAATTTGAATGGGTACAACCAGAAAAAAAAACTATATCTGTAATTAATGAATGTTCTTACGGAACAGTCTAGAAGAAATAACTCACAATAAAAGAAATTTTTTGAATATTTTTTTTTACAGAAAAATCTGAAGAGAAGAAAAAGAGCCCCACAAGAAAGCGACCAACTCTTTCTCATTTGAAAACCACAAAAATCCACTTGATGAAGCTATTCAACACAATATTCTATTTGAGCATGATCTAAATTTGGATATTACTAACATTTTCGAAGATATAGAGATGCATGCACATGGGCACGCATTGGAGTCATATTATAATGATTAGTGGCTGAAAATGAAGAAGTTTTACCAATGACCGTTAGGAAAAAAACTTGTACCGGGAGAGGACAATAACGGTTCCTTACTTTTGGAATTGCATGATGGCTTTCAAAAAAATATTGAAATTTTAGAAGGTGATATCGAAAAGGAAGTTTTATTGATGATAACTGAAAAAGAAGAAAGCTGAACTGGGAAAGAAGACAATAATGGTTCCCTACTTTTGGAATTGGATAATGGATCTCAAGAAAGTATTGAAATTTTAGAAGGTGAAGTCGAAAGGGAAATTTTATTGATGACAATAAAAACTCTTCGCATGATGATATAAATAGTGGAGCTAAAAGTGATAGAAGTAAACAAGAATCAGTTAAGGAATCAGAAGACGGAGATAATTAAATAGAAAAAAAATATAAAAAGACAGAGAAAAATTGAACAAATCAATAAACGACAAGCAAACATAGATTAAAGACTTCGTGGACAGGAGTATACAGGTATGAATTACAATAGGGAACGTGGAGAATATAAAGAACAATAAGAACAAGGAATTAAGATTCGAATATGTAGAACATTTTTTCTAAATACACTATCATTAGGAAGAGACACATTTAACAAATGGTTGAAGGCAAGATTGGCCAATACCATAGAAAATAATAATACTGAAGATGAACCCAATTCAAAAAGAAATTAGAAAAATAAACAAATGCGGCAATCAGTTATTGAATGGCTGGAGATTATTCCCAAATTTTCAAACCATTATTGTAGAAGCAGTTCTTCAAGAGTTTATGTAGAATCTACCTTTCAATCCAAAAGACACATGCATTCTGTGTACGAAGAGTGGTGCAAAAAAATGACAAAAGGAACGTTACATGTCGACTTACTTATTCTAATATTACGGATGATCAGAAAATATCCAACCATAAACCTCGAAAGGACCAATGTGACACCTGTTATGAGCATAAGATTGGAAATCTTTCCCAGGAGTACTTTGAAGATCAGAGAAAAAAGAAGAAAGAAGGCAGAGAAGCAAAAGCAAAAGGAAAAAAGAAATCTGTGAAAAAAAAACTCGTTGTTACCTTCAAAGCTCCAAACTTTTGATATCAAAATTTATTACAGTTAGAAAATACAACTACATGATTTTACTATCTATTGGCTAAATAATGCAGATGTATTTATGTATGTTTGTTATGAAGGAGAAGGAGCAGTTATTTTGAATGAGTTTGTCTCATCTGTATCCGATTTTATCAAGAAAATATGTGACAAGTATGAAGAAATGGTCCTTTTAGCATTACCCGGCACAGCTTTGGGACCGTATTCGTTCAAGATGTTTTCAGAGTCAATTAGAAAATATGGGAAAAAGTCCTAGAGGAAGACGGTACTCTTTAGAAGATAAGGTTCTTGCTTTGGCACTCTACAAACAAAGTGCTGTTGGGTATAGATTCTTATCGAAACATTTTACACCCCCATCAAGTAAAACTATTTCTTTATTGCTTAACAGATCGACACTGCTTGCTAATGTTTGATGAAATGAGCATTCAGCCAAATTTGAGACCTAACATACCAGATGGTTCAGTAGAGGAGTTTGAAAATTTAGGATATAAAACCACTGGGGAGATAGCAGATCATGCACAAGTAAGTGTTTTGACAGTGCCTTAGTTTATGTGTAGTTGAAATGTGTAAACCATTCTCTAAATTATTATTCATATTTAAATTATATATTATAGTGATTTATGTAAACTATGTGTTTTAGTGCCTTGGAAAAGAGCTGTTTAAACATGTCTTTTTTAATAAAAGGCTGATAAAAACATACTAAGAAAGGATTTGTTTTGTTTTTGAAAAAATACTTTTGTAACAACTACAAAGAACACCACATCAAAAAGGCTTCTAAGCGAGCTACAAACCCAACAACAAACAAGAAAGAGTACGAGGAATCCAGACCGACAACTACACTACCATACATAAAAGGCGTAACAGACGTAATTGGAAGAATCCTAAGGAAACACCAAATAACAACAATCTATAAACCACCAACAACGATCCACCAGATTATAGGCAACCCCAAAGACAAAATACCTTTGGAAAACCACGGGGTATACAGCATCCCCTGCAAGAACTGTGACATGGAATACATCGGCCAAACAAACAGAAGAACCTCTGCCAGAGTACAGGAGCACATGAACAGCACA
>JAEQML010052720.1:0-41860 GCA_016904865.1 Pissodes strobi
TGGACAAGCAACAATTCTTTTAATTTTTTCCTAAATCTTTTCCCCATAGAAATTGATCTAATGCTTAGAGGGAGATGGTTAAAAATGGCTTTGCTGTTGTAAAAAAGAGACCTTTTGGTTAATGTGGATGATGGTATTGGCAATGCCACTATATGTGATGACCTGGTATTGTTTGTATTCAGGGTTTGTATATCTTCACCAAACTTCTTGTGGATTAGAGAAGCTGTTTCTAAAATGAACAAACATACCAAAGTCAATAACCTCAGTTCTACAAGTAATGGCTTGCATGTGTCTCGAGGAGAAGGCTTACACATATATCTAATTGCTCGTTTTTGAAGGAGAAACACTTTATTGAATTGTTGAATTGAGCAATTACCCCAAAAAGCAACTCCAAATCTCAAGTGTGACTCGAATAAGCCAAACTAGGCCACCCTTACAGTTTGCATTTCCAACTCACTACTCAAAACCTTTAGTGCAAAACAGCCAGATGCCAGTTTACCTTGTAATGTCTCTATATGAGCTTCAAACTTTAATCTGTTGTCAATATAAACACCTAAAAATTTATTTTGATGTAGACTATTAAGCTTGCGGTCGCCCAAAGTAACGTCTATGTTGCATTTAAAATTCATTACACAAGTCTTATCAATGTTTAAAGTCAACAAATTCGAGTCACACCATTTTTTTACCTCACAGATATCAACATTTACCATCTTTTTTAGTTCTTCCTCAGTCTTGTGGCTCCATGCAATGGTGGCATCATCCGCAAATATTGTAAAAATGCCATAAATTCTTATACCTGTAATATCATTGATATACAACAAAAATAACAGCGGTCCCAACACCGATCCCTGTGGAACGCCTTGCACAACTGTCTGTTTATATGAAAGTTGATTTTCAAACATGACCTGTTGACTTCTTTCTGACAAATAGGATTCAAACCACTTAAGAGCAACACCTCTAAAGCCATATTTTTCTAATTTATAAAGCAGTATGGAGTGATCAACACAATCAAAGGCCTTTTTTAGATTACAGAAGACCGCAGCCACATTGCTCTTTTTATTAAGAGCTTTTCCAGAAATGCAAATATTGCATCACTTGCAATATTTGCATATGGGTCGATGATCCGATTTTTAATTTATATGTCTGTCTTGCTCCGCCCGCGGCGTTCATTAGTACATATTTATTATTAAAATATTAAAAAAAAAAATTGTTTTGAGTGTTATTAACATTTTCCTTTTTTGACCGATCGTTTTTTGAAAAAGAAGATATTTAAATTACATTCTATAATTTACATCATTTTGGCGCGTGAGACTTAATATCTAGCATTTTTTTCTATCCTTGTATTATATTTTACTCTAGGTTTTTCAGCCGCTTTCCTCTGTGTTTTCCATTACTTCCTGCTGGCTAGAATACAGCGAAAGTAGCCATCGTCCGTTTGTTCGTGTATACGCATCGTGTAGTTTTGTTCCCTATCGGTTTGCCCTATCTGTAGTTTCTAGCGGATAATTGCAGCTTATGAGGTGCGGTCCATTGTTCCACGAGTCTTGTTTTTTTATCACTTCACGCATTGCCTCGCTCCGGAGCGCAATCACACAAAACTAACCCAAATTTAAAAGAAAAAACGTATAATCTTTTAAAAAAATGCCTTGCTACTGACGGGAATCGAACCCGCAGCGCCTGCATCGAAAATCGCAGTGTCTTACCACTACACCACGAGGGCTCTTGAAAGCACATCGCTGCACCGTAAAGACATCTCTTTGTCACTTTTGTCAGGAAACGGTGGAAAGGTTGAAAGCTCTTCGCAAGCTATATTTATCCGCTAATTCTCTACTTGCGTTTGGGAGTGGTCATAATGACGTCCAGTTCGACGTGTGTTTTTTATTTCTTTTAGGTACCTCCATGTTTGATTTTTTACATTGAAAATTATCTTTTAATAAATCTGTAGATTCGACTTGTAATACTGAGGGTCAGTAACCCCCGAGTCCGCCAGCAATGTGCTCGAGCAAGACAACTCGAGGAATCTGAGTCCCTGAGCAATGCGCCCGAGCAAGACAACTCAGATAAACAGATTAGGTTTAGGTGAGATACAAAGTCTGCTGATCTGAAGTTTTAGTTTTTAATTTTTCTCTTTGCCGCACAGTAGTGCGTCGGCGGAGATAATATTTTCTCAATTAAATTTGATGAAAAGCAAAATCCGTAATCGCTTATTACCAGACTTGCAATTCATTGCTAATGGCAAAAATAAACCATATTATTTATCAATAAGTTTTTGTTTTATTTTTTTGAAAGTAAAAGACATTTTTTAGTTCGTATATTTGTTGTTTTCAAAAATTTCTTAATAATGAATTAACATGACAGGTCAAATGTTATGAACTATGCACCTTAGGTTAAAATAAAATGTATATTTTCTACAGCCGCGCGCAAAATAACTAATTGCTAAATTCAAATGAAATCGCAAAATCGACGAATGCCGTGGATCCTTATTTTGCGCTCTAGCGCGAACATGGAAAAGAAAAATCTCACTTTTTCCGTCGAGTGTGCTATGAATGGTCATGGAAACCGAAGATAAATAAATGACAGTCGTGCGTTTGTTACAGTTTGTTGCTGGCACTCCTGTTCTAAATATGCCCGAAGCCCGAATATAATATGTCAAAACTGACAGTCATTTGCAAATTTCAAAATAAGTATAGAGGAAAATGTGGATTTAATTTTAAAAAATGCGGCTGTGAAAGAAGTTCTGTGTGTTTTTCGAGCGCAAAGTAAGATTGCCGTTTTCGAAAGATTACTTTCTCAAGCGACAATCAGTTACTTTGCGCTCTAAATACACAATAGTTATTTGTGTACTTAGAGCGCAAAGTAACGGATTGCCGCTTGAGAAAGAATGTTACTGCGCGACGCGTAGTGAAAACGGCAATCTTACTTTGCGCTCGAAAAGCACACAGAACTTTTTCTACAACCGCATTTTTAAAAATTAAATGCACATTTTTCTCTACACTTATTCTGAAATTTGCAAATGAATGTCAGTTTTGACATATTATATTCGGGCTTCGGGCATATTTAGAACAGGAATGCCAGCAACAAACTGTAACAAACGCATACTGTCATTTATTTATATTCGGTTTCCATGACCATTCATAGGACACTCGACGGAAAAAGTGAGAATTTTGTTTTCCATGTTCGCGCTAGAGCGCAAAATAAGGATCCACGGCATTCGTCGATTTTGCGATTTCAATTGAATTTAGTAATTAGTTATTTTGCGCGCGGCTGTAGAAAAATAACTGTTTTCTTCAAACGTCAGTAAATTCGTCATTACTCGTCTGTGTAGGCGGCCGTGAAGTTTCGTTTTTCCTCCGCCGGAGCTTTACTTTTCACTTTTCCGCCGGCGGAGGTAAAAGTGTTGTCATAGCAACATAGATACAATACAAACAAACAACAAAATAAGCGTCAAAAACTCAAGAGTTTAAACTAAAATTTGTATTTATCACTCAATTTGTGACTGCGTTTCTAAAAATCACTAATTTAGGAACAAATTGGTTATTATTTAATCGAACTTACTCAATAACTGGTTATCAATACGGAATTAAAATGCAATCGAATCGAATACGCAATTTTAAAAATATAATTATTGTTGACAGTGTCCACTGACAGCTTTATATTTCATTACTATAGCAACAACCTGTGCCTATTCACCGACACCGCACCGGTCTAAGCCGCCTTGCGAACCCACTTATCTTTAATAATAATTATTATTACTATTAAAAAAAGACCTTTTTGCATTAATTTGTCGACATTTGAAGAAAAAACAGCATATTTTATTTGGAGGAAAAGTTACTTTTCCTCCATATAAAATAATATACTATTTCCGATTATTGGTCTTTTAGAAGGGATCTAGTACCTATATTTGTCATTGATTTTCTACATTTTAGGAAATTCAGTCAAGGCCGTCTCGTTAAATTTATTTGACAGTTTTGACATAAACACATAGACACTGAAATACAGAACAAAGTGAACATGGATAAGTGCCAAACCAAGAATCAATGCGCCTTGCTATCTGGCCGGTCTGCGATTTTTCAGTTCGTAGTGCACTTGTGAATGCATGCGATTTAAGGACCTGCAATTGGCAATTATATGGCCCTCCGCTCGCTCTGGAGCCAAAGAAATGGAAACTAACCAAGTGCTATCCAAGAAAAACCCAAAAATCGAGAAAAACTGTTTTTCTTCAAACGTCAGTAAATCCATCATTACTCGACTGTGTAGGCGGCCGTGAAGTTTCGTTTTTCCTCCGCCGGAGCTTTACTTTTCACTTTTCCGCCGGCGGAGGTAAAAGTGTTGTCATAGCAACATAGATACAATACAAACAGACAACAAAATAAGCCTCAACAACTCAAGATTTATTAAACTACAATTTGTATTTATCACTCAATTTGTGACTGCATTTCTAAAAATCACTAATTTAGGAACAAATTGGTTATTATTTAATCGAACTTACTCAATAACTGCTTATCAATACGGACTTAAAACGCAATCGGAGACGCATCTTAAAAAAATAATTATTGTTGACAGTGTCCACCGACAGCTTTATGTTATATTTGTCGTAGTCTCATGGTGAAATCCGCCTTTTCATGAAAAGACTAGTCATATCATGAAACGTCGGCATATTATGTAAATAAATGAGGCTACATAATCTGCCGAGGCGTTTCTCGAAATCACTACATTCTTCCGGCGGATAGCGTCGTAACATGATCCGACTGAATTTAAAGAACGGCACTTCGTGAAGCGGGCAAAGCGGCTAGATAATATGTTATCTTTATTTGTGGAAGGCATGGAACAAAATACAGGAAAGGAGTTATTTGATGGACACTACAATGAATACTATAGGCAGTATCCAAATAAGCCACCATACAATATGCAACAATTAAAAAAGGTATGTATTAAAACTTTAACAATATGTCTTCGTGATGCAATCAATTTCTCGCAAGAGCTCTTGTGGTGTAGAGGTTTAAATCGTTGGGTCTCACCTGAAAAACACGGGTTCGAACCCCGTTGCTTTTTTTTATTTTTTTGATTATGTTTCTAAACAGCTTTTTTTCTTGATTTTGGGTATGTGTTGGGTTAGATTGAGTTAGCACCTGGTTAGTTTCCTTTTCTTGAGCCCCCGTAGCGAGCGAAGCGAGCGGAGGGCCATGCGGATCGACCAATAGAAGAGGCCGCCTGTAAAGGATCTTAAAATGCGTATAATCCTACCTTTAAATACCAAATTAACATACGCCATTCAAACATAATGTGTCTCTTCGGGGGCACTTCATGAAACGGGAACGCTCAAAGTTAGGCAGGTTGTGTTACACACAATACGCCGCCGTATTATGGGTTTTTCATGAAAAGCCTTGTCTGATGATGTAGCTTCATATTTTTACACAACATGCCGACGCTTCACGATGTGACTAGATTTTTCATGAAATGACGGATTTCAGTATAAGACTACGACATATTCACCGACACCGGTCTAAGCAAGGCCACCTACGACCGTGGTCTAAGCCGCCTTGCGAACCCATTTATCTTTAATAATAATTAGTTATTATTACTATTAAAAAGAGATGTTTTTGCATTAATTTGTCGACATTTGAAGAAAAAACAGCATATTTTATTTGGAGGAAAAGTTACTTTTCATGGCTTGCTCTCTATTACCAGCCTCACTCCGCTCGGCTGTTAAACACGAGCGCGCCATGAAAAGTATCACTTTTCCTCCATATAAAATAATATACTATTACTTAAAAAAAACAAAACGGACGGGAGTTGAACCCGGGTGGCCGAAGTGAAGGCTAACCATGCAGACCCCTAGACCACATCTTACCAAATAATCAGCTATCCAACTCTTAAAACTTGAACGGTATGCGCATTTCCTCGCGCAGGCCGCCATTTTGGGTTAAAATCTCTCAAATTCGACAGTGTTGGCTCGTGGTCGTGTCACATGAGTTGTTTGTGTTAGTCAGTGTCGTAGTTGCAGTTTAGGTATATATAAATATATATATTTTCGAGTTACGCTAATTAACAGTCTACATAAACTTCATTCAACACACTTTGACCGTTACGTCATATCATGCCATCTCTTTTAATGCCGTGAACGTATTTCCTATATTAGTACATGAAAAATAAAGCCTGTAGTATTAGATGAGACATGGATTTTTAGTAGGGAAGCATTTAGAAAAAGTTGGCAAGATGACTCTTTAAAAATTGTTCGAAAAAAAATCTGGGGAAGGAGTTCGGTATATAATTTTACATGCTGGCAGTGAAGATGGATTTATTGAAAATGCTAATCTTATTTTCAGGTCAGGTAGTAAATCGGGAGAATATCATGATTCAATGAATACTGAAAATTTTGAAAGGTAATCAAAATGCCCCAGAGCAATAAAATGATTTTAAATAAAACTAGATAAATAAAATCTAAAACAGAAAAATTTACCTACTATATAGGTATGTTCAAGGTTTAAAAAAGCATTCGGATTTATTTGTAGTAACATCATTTAAATTTTAAGTATACCTACGTAGTACTTCATATTTTTATATGTTCACAAAAATGTGTCATATTTTGCTACTTTAAAAAAAATTGGTATATAACACTTTAGGGCAACTAAAACTAGCAATTTTTCTGTAAAAATTTCTTCATATCTGCTTTGAATATGTATTTTTGAATACATGGAGTGAGGATATCTATCATTTTAGTGTTTTTCTAAGAAATACAGCGCCCATAGATTTGGGCGGTCAACCACTAACGTCTACGTACGCAAAATTTTCGACCTTCGGCTCTGCGCATTTGGCAGCAGCTCAGTGTTGTTTTAATATTTCACTTAACGCGTGATCCTCCGCTCGCTACGGGGGCTCAAGAAAAAGAAACTAACCAAGTGCTAACCCAAGGCAATACCCAAGACCAAGGAAAAAACAACTTTGAAAAATATATGCCTGGAGGCTCGAAATTGGCGTACCTAGACGCGAATCGGTCAATTTGGTAACATCATAACCCAAGTGTCATGCGCATACGCCCAATCGCGCAACAGCGAATCATTTCATTGCTCAAATCGAGTCTGGTTAAGATAAGGTAATGTCTTAATAATGTTTTTTTGGAAAAACTTCAATCAATCGCTTGGTTTTTTATTTTCTTTCCAAAAAAGTGAGGATCATTGAGATATTATCACTTTTTTTGATAAGAAATTGATATCAAATGTTCGTAATGTCGATGTCGGTGCAATAAGCCATATTTCCATTACAGACGCGACGTTTTTAAAGCAATTTAAGCATCAAGTAGGCTTTGCACAATGAATGCGAGGCAAAATGTCAAAGTTAACAAAAGCCAAATTTAAAACCGTTAATGTCGATTTGTTTACAGCATTTCGAAAGCTTTTTAAAGATCGTAATCGAAACGCAATAAAAATTAAAATTCAAGGTTCATTCGAGCTATATGAAATCGTACTAAATTATAGCGATGCAGAACTATAAGACTTTTTAGTAGGTAGCGTTTCGTGCAAACGATTATTCATGCAAGTGCGTAGTGCCTTAAACGAGATGAAACTAACCCAAAGCTAACCGAAGCTAATCCAAGCTATTGTTTCTCATAGGTTTGCATGAAGAATGGCTTGGCTTCGCGCCAGCCATTCTTCATGCAAGTGCGTAGTGCCTTAAAGGAGACGAAACTAACCTAAAGCTAACCCAAGCTAACCGAAATTTTTCTCCTAGGTTTGCATGAAGTCATTCCTCATGAAAGTGCGTAGTGCCTAAAACGAGACGAAACTAACCCAAGATAACCGAAACTAATTCTAGCGAACCCAAGGTAACCCAAACTGGCAACCGGCGCAAGTTATTCTACATGCAAGTGCGTAGTGCATAAAACGAGACGAAACTAACTCAAGCTAACCCAACCCAAGCTAACCGGAATTGTTTCTCATAGGTTTGCATAAAGAATGGCTTGCGCTTCGCGCAAGCCATTCCTCATGCAACTGCGTAGTGCCTTAAACGAGACGAAACGAACCCAAACTAACCTAAGCTAACCGGAATTGTTACTCATAGGTTTGCATAAAGAATGGCTTGCGCTTCGCGCAAGCCATTCCTCATGCAACTGCGTAGTGCCTCAAACGAGACGAAACTAACCCAAACTAACCCAAGCTAACCCAAACTAACCCAAGCTAACCGAAATTGTTTCCTTGGCGCAAGCCATTCTTCATGCAAGTGCGTAGTGCCTAGAACGAGACGAAACTAACCCAAGCTAACCGAAATTGTTTCTCCTAGGTCTTCATGAAGTGCGTAGTGCCTAAATCGAGACGAACCTAACCCAAACTAACTCAGAGTAGTTCGAACTATGTCGTAGGTAACGCGGAGTAGCTTGGAGTAGGTCGTAGGTAATGCGGATTGGCTTGGAGTAGGTTGTAAGTAGCTTGAACTAATTCGTAAAAAACGCGGAGTGGCTCGGATTAGGTCATATGTAGCTCAGAGTAATTTGTAGATCGCTCGAACTAGGGCGTAGGTAGCGCGGAGTGGCTCGGACTAGCTTGGAGTAGGTCTTAAGTAGCGCGGAGTGACTGAGCCTAGCTTGAAGTAGGTTGGAAGTATCGCGGAGTAGGTCATAAGTAGCTCAGACTAGTTTGGAGGAGGGTGTAGATAGCTGAGAGTAGGTTGGAGTAGGTCGTAGGTATCGCGGAGTAGCTTGGAGTAGGTCGTAAATATCGCGGATTGACTCAGACTAGCTTGGAGTAGGTCCAAAGTAACTCAGACCAGTTTGGAGTAGAGGGTAAATAGCTGAGACTAGGTTGGAGTCGGTCGTAGGTAGCGCGGAGTGGCTCGGGGTAGGTAGTAAGTTGCGCTGAGTTGCTTGAAGTAGCTGGTAGTTTGAGTTAGTTTGCGTTATTACTCACTTCTCTCGCTCGAATAGCAAACACAACAACCAACCCAAACTAACCGACCGAAACTAAGTAAAAAAATAAATTATTTAATAAATCAGATTTCATTACATTAATTTGAATTAGTTTCGGTTCGTTTTACTCCCGGAGTATCCGGAGACCAACGCATGAAATGTAGCGCACTTATTTGGCTTACTTTGGATTGGCTATAAGTCGAGTAAAAGGGCCATCACTTTGTCTTATTTTCAATAAGAGAAATGTGCAACGTTTGGCAATCTTGACCGTGACCTCCGTGCCAGTGTGAGGTGTTTTAGTGATTTTGCACAAGTTTAAACTTAAAACTTGAACTTTGGAGACTCAAATGTGGTGGTTCCTCAAATTTTCTTCGCTTTATCTCAACCAGAATCGCTTAAACTACTCTAGACAACTTACGTCTAGAGACTATCCAATAACTCTCAGCAGCATGCCTAAATTCACTTTTCGCAGGCCCTCCGCTCGCTACGGGGGCTCAAGAAAAGGAAACTAACCAGGTGCTAACCCAAAACATACTCAAAATCAAGAAAAAAACTGTTTAGCAAATATAACCTTAAAAAAAATTAAAAGAAACCGATGGGGTTTGAACTCGCGTTGCCGAAGTGAAAGCTACAAACCTCTAGACCATCAGAGGCATACAAACGATTTGTTACATCACGAAGTACATGAAAACAGTTGACTGCTGCGAGTTATGGGATAGTCGCTAGACATAAATCTCTAGACACCCTCTTGAGAACAAAAGAAAATTTGCAAGGTCGGACAACCTATAAATTATTATCTTTTCAACCAGACCCCATGTAAATTGTAATAATTTAAAATTTGTAATAATTTCTATATAAAAATATTCACAAAATGAATGACAGTAATTGTATTTATTAAAAAATGTTGAGTTTTTTGTCAAATTTGACATATGACAAATACTACTTGATGCTTAAATTCTCTTTAAAAAGTCACTTCTGACATAAAAGTATGGCTTATTGCACCGACATTACGAACGTTTAATATCAATTTTTTACCAAAAAATCGTGATAATATCATAATGATCCTCACTTTTTTGGAAAGAAAATAAAAAAACAAATCGATTGATACCAAAATTTTTCCAAAAAACCTTGCCCGTAAGTTGCCATAAAGTGATATGTCACCAAAAAAATATATAAATAACTATTTCTGTTTTGAAAGGTGGTTTAGTGAACAATTGCTGCCAAATCATACTGAACATTCCTTAATTATTAGGGATAATGCACCATATCACTGTGGGCTGGTTGAGAAAAATTCCAAATCAAAGCTGGACAAAAGTCTCTTGTAGAATGGCTAATAGGAATATTCCATATTCAGAACTCTTTATGAAAGATCAAATATGGAATGTAGTGAAGCTACATTTACCGGAAAAAAGATACAGGTACGTAAATTCTTTGAACTTGAACATTATTATTTATGAACTTTTCTTAGAATGAACGAACTAGCCTTGGAAAAAGGACATCGTGTTATGCGCGCCTCCCACCTTATCACTGCCAGTACAATGGAATAAAGATGGTCTGGTCAGAATGTAAACGGTATTATGATGCCAAAATCAGTGCAGTTAATCCTGTAACACAGGATGATGTGATTGGTTTATGGTATGAAGCACTTGCGCAGGTAAAATCAAGACATTTGTTGGTCCATCCATATCAAATAATACAAAAAAGTTGATTTCTGCTTTAACCCTCTCTGGTTTTGATTATTTTTCGCACCTACAAAAAAATTACGTATCCAAAATTTAAGAAATTTCGGACGAGAAATTTTTGTTTTATGGATTTTTGACAATCCCAAAATTGTCAATTTTGGCCCTTACACGTCCTAACAAAAAGTTCAATATTTTGAAAATTATAATAGCTACCGAAATGAGTGATACGTAGTTTTTGAAGCATTGTCGTTTTTTATAAGTACCAATATGAACCAAAATTGATAAAGGTATTTTGCCTTTTTTTATATGGATTTTCGAGTTTTTTTTAACTAAAATAGGTGTGCCAAAAATCATTATTTAAAAATTATTTTAGGAAAATTATAATTTAAAAATAATTTTAGGTCACGCCTCAAAAATGGAAAAACTATGTCAGACACACAGACAACCTGATAAGTGAGGCATGGGAAAAAGAAAAATACATTGATGCTTCCAGTGATAATAGACTTAAATGAATCAGACTCTGATGAGTTTGATTCTTCAGACAATGAAGACTAGTGAATATTTTTTAAAACTTTTGCCGTAGTATTCTTAGTGTTATTTTGAAATGTCCAGATGTTTTGTTTTTGTTTTGGTGACATTGGGAGTTTTTTCAGAAATAAATAATAACCGGTAATATCTGTTTTCTCCCATAATAATTGCATTTTATTTTTCCTAATTTAGGGAATACCTTAATTACATGTTTTTTAAATATTTTGAATTTATATGCTATGCTATATTAAATTTAAAATGTACGATCCTACATGAAACATAATAATTGCATGACAAAAATGGATGGATATAAACAAGAAATAATTATTAGCTGATCTGCCCTTAAAACAAGTTAGTTTGGGTTAGCTTATCAATTAATTAAAAATTCAACATCTTTATTAAATTTATCAAACCACATTTTTAGATATTTAATATTAAAGTTAATGCTCTAGGCCAGCACTGCATTAAATGTAAAAGTAGCAGTTCGCATTATAGAACGTATTTAAAAATGAGTAAAAACGGAACGCCCTCTAACCACAAAATGAAATCGGTAATGAAAAGGAATATCAGAGGCAAGTGCTGTGAGTGCCGGCGTACGAGCAGCAGCGTTTTGCTTCCCGGATTTGCTACCAGCGACGAGCGAATTTCAAGAGGGAGTCTACTAACAAAAGTGTTTACGTTTTTTCCTTCCTTGGTAAGTGAAGCATTGGTTTAGGTCCTGCCAGAGCTTTAAATTGCATAAATTTTCATTCTTATAACACAGTTACGTATTTCATATATATATTTTTTTTGTGTGTATATATAATTTCTCATCGAATTTCTACAGTAGAATCTTAGCTTTTGAGGGATGGACGGCTCGGAGGGGGGCACAGAGCCCCCCCTGAGGATTCCAACAGAAATCTTACTATTAATTCAGTTGTAATTACGCAAAATCCTGTTTCATTAGAATCACAAAACAGGTTTC
This sequence comes from Pissodes strobi, assembly GCA_016904865.1. Lineage (NCBI taxonomy): Eukaryota > Metazoa > Arthropoda > Insecta > Coleoptera > Curculionidae > Pissodes > Pissodes strobi. The sequence continues at coordinate 12,074 of JAEQML010052720.1, forward strand.
AATATGAGCAAAAAAATTTACTTTATTCTAAACATGATAACGGACCATTCGTGGTTTATTTAGAATCGACAAATGTATCAAATGTAAATATTGGTTCTTTTAATAATATAAAAATAGCCAGAGATATCTTTAATCTTAAACTAACAGATATTAAAAAAACGGCTAGTAAAGGTATGAACAGGATCGCAGTCGAGTTTATTAATTTTAATTCAGCTAATTCCTTTCTTAAAAATAAAAACTTATTGGATAAGGGATATAAAATTTACATACCCTACAATTTCGTCACGTCCAAGGGCGTCGTCAGGCAATTGGACACAGATCTGAGTGAGGAGGAGCTCCTGAATTGTTGTGAGACCGGAATAAAACATGTAGAGATTTTAAGCGTTAGAAGACTAAAAAGAAGGGTTATCAAAAATAATGTGGTTTCTTATGAGCCTACAGGTTCTGTGCTCTTTACCTTTAAAGGAGTTCAAATGCCCAAAACAGTTTATTTCTATGACTTACCTAAACTCGTTGACGTTTATATTTCCCCTGTTACACAATGTTTTAAATGCTTAAGATATGGCCATACAAAAAACAACTGTAAAGGTAAAGAAAGATGTGGCAACTGCGGGGAGACGAGGCACGATTCAGAAGAAGAGGAAATATCCTGTGAAACAAAATGTTTTTTCTGTAAGGAGCCCCATAAGTCGACTGATAAAAAGTGCCCTGAATATGCCCGACAAAAAAATATAAAAGAACTAATGACATTCGAAAACTTAACCTTTTTTGACGCTAGCCAGGCAATACCAAAATCTTACATATATAAAGGCAAATTTATTTATAATGCAAAAGAATTCCCGTCAAATTTACAGAGTAAAAACTCTCATAATTCAAATAATGAAAAAATTATTAATACCTCCTCTTTTGAAAATCTTGTGGACCCTGTCCAGAGAAGGACTCATAATTTCAGAACAGCCCCAGTTAAACGCTCTTTTAGTCAGGTGGTGACTAATATGGATAATAAAAGGAGAACGCTCTATAAAGGTTATGATAAAAATCTGCACAATCAGAATCTCCTCTCCCCAAACTCGAGGCCCGAAAAACAATCTTCTTCTACTTCACCATCGAGAATTGCGAGACCTCAATCTTCCTCTACAACTACATTCTCTCAACAACATAGATCTGACATAGCCTGGCCCGCCAGTGCACTGCAACACTCTAAAAATGACAAATATACTACTCAAGTTTCCCAATTCGACCTGAAAGAATGCATTGATTTTATCATGAACACCTCCCCTTCTAATCAAAATATGATCAAAAACCTCTTATCATCCCGTACACATCTAGAGTCCTATATGGACCTAGATGACGTCTCAGAATCAGATTAATTATCTATTTTCACCCTGGACAATAGTAAAACGAGTTTAAAAATATTACAGTGGAACATCAGAAGCTTTAAATCTAATAGGGATCATTTGATGGAATTGATAGTAAGTAATAATCCGGATATTGTCTTCATTAATGAAACTTGGCTTAAACAAGACTACAATTTAAAGATTTTAATGTCATTAGACAAGATAGAGCGGACGGGTATGGGGGTGTTGCATCATGTGTTAATCATTCAGTCTCCTTTACTCAAATCAAGGCTTTTAGTTCTGATCAAGTTCAATATATAATTCTAAAAGTGAGTAATCTTTATTTAATCAATATTTACTCAAGTTCTAACTCTGCAATAGCGGCGGAGTTATTCGAAGATATGTTGATTGGAATTCCTCTGGATTGCCTAATAATAATGGGAGACTTAAACTGTCACCACCCGATGTGGGATTCTTGTAAGCCCAATGCTGGAGGCAAATTTCTGTGTGATTTCACTTTTGAGAATGATTTGACAATCATGAATGACGGTACTGCGACGCTCTTTCGACCCTTGAATAATGGTATACGTAGTGCGTTAGATTTATCCATTGTAAGTAGCAGCCTCTCCCTGTATGCTGACTGGAGTGTTATTCATGACTGTGGTAGTAGTGATCATTTTCCCACCTTCTTAAATATCAACTGCTCTACTTCCCATGATTTTAGAAAAGCTTTTACGTCTACATATCTATCAAGAAATTTTCATAAAGCAGATTGGTCTACTTATTATAACGACATCTTGCATCTGCTATCGCAGACTGACACAGAGGATTTGAACTATGAGGACTTGCTGAATATAATCGCTCGAGCGGCAGACAACTCAATTCCTATGAAAAAAAAGGGAATGCAGAGAAGTACATCAATTCCATGGTGGGATGATGAATGTTCCATATGGGTGCAGGTAAGAAAAGAAGCTGTCCAACATTTCAATAATTTTCCTTCTCTAGAGAACTTTATTAGAGCCAAACACATTATAGCACGAACCAGACGAGATCTTAGATTAAAAAAGATAAACAAGTTCAAAAGCTTCTGTGAGACTTTAAATAAAGGTTCTAGTATAAAGTATGTGTGGAATAAGGTTAGAAAGTTTGCGAACCCTAAGAATTCTTCTGTAGGCTTTGTCCCTTCTGACAACATTAAGGATGAGCTACTCATTAGGATATCTTCAATTAATATAAACCCAGAATTTATTCCTCTCCAAATTGATAAGTACTCCGTTCCCTTTTCGTTACATGAGCTTAACAATGCCATTGCTAATAAGGGTCAGTCTGCCCCAGGGATCGATGACATCTCTTATAGTATGATTAAGTACCTACCAGTAACGGCAAAAAATTCACTCCTCAAAATTTATAATGATTGTCTAAAGCAGGGTCCCTTACCGGGGGATTGGAAAAAGTTCAATATTGTTGGGATTTTGAAACCAAATAAAAACCCCTTACTGGTTGATAGTTTCAGACCGATCGTCTTATCTTCCTGTGTACTTAAAACACTAGAAATAATTATTAAAAACAGATTGGATTGGTTTTTTGAACATAACGCCAAATTTCAATTTAATCAGGCTGGCTTTAGGAAGGGTAGGGGCACAATGGATAATTTATCTTTTTTACACATTTGTATCTTGGAGGCTTTTGGTTTCTCGCAGACGGTACTGGCATTGTTTCTTGATATTAAAGCAGCATATGACAACGTCAACATATACAAACTATATGACATTCTGGTTACGTTAAGTATTCCTACAGACATGAATAATTTAATCTTTAAAATTCTAAACAACAGACTTCTGTATTCTAGAGGCAGTAATGGAGAATTTTTAGACCCCAGGCTGGCCACGAGAGGGCTTCCTCAGGGATCTCCTTTGAGCACTATCTTGTTTAATATTTACATATCGAGTGTCTTCACTGTTCTTCCGGAGGGCGTTCACTTATTGGGGTACGCGGATGATTTAGTTATGTTTGTAAAAGGAGTTAATTTGGAGACAATGGCCGAAAGGTTGCAGGGTGGTTTGGAAAATATTCAGGGTCAATTATCAGCACTAGATCTTCACCTCTCTACTGATAAATCGGAAGGTATTTGGTTCACTAAGGGGCCAAGAAAGGCTCGGTTACCAATAATTAAGCTATATAACACAAATATTCGTTTTGTAAATAATGTCAAATTTTTGGGGCTCACTCTTAATAACCACCTGAAGTGGGACGCTCATGTTGAGAACATTAATGACTTGCGGGCTATTTGCAGGGTGTGGTGGGGTGCAGACCCTAGAACCCTTTTGATGGTTTTTAATGCATTAATAAGATCCCATTTGGATTATGGCTCATTTTTGTTTAGGCCTTCAAGTAAAAAGTGTTTAAATAGATTGGATGTAGTATATTTTGAGGGTTTAAGAATCTCTTTGGGCTGTATGAGGTCCACCCCCCGTATGGCCATTTTAGCTGAGTCTGCAATGTTGGAGCTTGACTACCGAAGGAGAATGTTGGCTACTAAGTTTCTCTCCAAATCAGTTGGTTTACAGGGTCACCCTTTGATTTCCATTCTTTGCAGACTACGTGGAAACTTGATCAAAAATCCGGGATTTTTTAAAGATGATAATTCTCCATATTTAGTCTCGGCAATTGAATATTTCTATCCTTATTTTAGGAAAATACATAAAAACGCTAATTTCTATTGTTATGGTATAGATTTTGATATTTTAATTTCCCCATTACAAACTTTTAATTGCAATATAAAAAAGAATGATCCCATGGCGAAAGAAAAATTCTTGATGGCAACGGAGAGATACAAGGGTGATTATGTTTTTGTCTTTACGGACGCATCGAAGATGGACGAAAGAGTGGGGTATGCTCTTTATATTCCGGATATTAATTACAGGTTTTCTCAAAGACTTCCTCGAGAGTGCAATATTTATAAGGCTGAAATCATAGCTATCCATCAAGCAATAAAATCATGTTTAAATAAAAATTTTAAAAGAGCAATAATTTTTTCTGACTCTCTCAGTGCAGTCTCTAAAATAAAAGGCAATCACTTTAGCCCTCGGGCTGATCTCTGGTCTCTCAGAACAAAGAGATTGATAGCTCTGGCTAACCAAAACGGATTTCAGTATTTGATCTCCTGGATTCCAGGCCATTCTGACATCCCTGGAAACGTAATGGTCGACATACTCGCTAAAGTGGGAAGGGATTTGAGTGTACCGATGGACATTCTTTTGGACTCTGGGGATTTCTTGCCTGTAATTAAAAGACAAATTTTTTCCCAATTTAAAACGTATTGGAAGGAGGCACTTTATAAGAGGAGACATCAATATATTCAGGTTCAAGATTTCTTTCCATCTAAATCTTGGTTTTTTAATTTCCCTTACAAGAATAGACGACATCTTACGACAGTCATTAGGATGCGTACGGGTCATTGCTCTGTAAAGTGCCACCTTTTTAAGTTAAACCTAAAGGATGATCCGCTATGTGAATGTGGTTTGGTGGAAGACCTAAATCACGTATTTTTTGAATGTCCAATTAACGTCATTCCTAATTTTGATTTATATAGGATTCTTAGTAGAAATTCGATGACCCCAATTTCTATTTTTACTGTGCTGGGAGATCCCAACGAAGAGAAGCTCAACCTGCTTTTAAAATTTTTGGCAATTAATAAGATTAATTTATAGTTATACCCAATGCTTAACTAATTGTTATCCTTTCCTTTCAGTGTATGTTTGTGTTGTCTGTCTGAAGATACTGTTCCATTTGTGTTACCTATGTTGTTATGTCTTGCTAACAGTTAACCTCATACAGAAGTTTTCTGGCGAAAGCTCACTTCTAAGATCCACTCACAGTACTTTTGAAGCTAACAATAAAATAAAGTTTTTTAGTGACAATTTCAGTGGTCTGGATATGGCTTAGAGCCAGACAACATCCTGGTCACTACCAAATTGTGCTGGCGGATTGCCTTGCAGCAAAGCCATTAACAAGAACAAGAACAATATCAGAGACATCTTGTGGCTAAACTAATAAATGACAAATGAGTCTATGTAAGACATGTGTATTATTTTTAAAGGCGTCAGTAATTATGACGTAACAGTCTAAGTGTGCTGAACGGTCTGTACGTTCTTGAACAAACTACTTATTTTATAATATTTGTGCTTGTATATAATAGAAATGGATAAACCGCGAGGTGGACACGTTTGTGTCGCTAAAAACTGCAGTGTGAAAAGTTCTAATTCTAACAAGAAAATAATCTTTTTTCCCCCAAAGGTGCCATTAGGTAAGTTTTTTTGACAAGCACCTTTAAAATTATGTACTTTTGTAGCCTAGAAATATTTTTCATTAATGTAAGCATAGCGGTTTTTACTGGAATGTAAGTAATTTTGAATGTAATACTTCTTACTATGATATTGTTTATCCTAAAATGAAGATTATGTTACAAATTACCTTAAACAGATTAATTGTTTTAGTAGTTATTTGTGTTTTTAGAGCGTAAGCCGTAAAGTAACGGATTGCCGCTTGAGAAAGAATGTTACCGCGGAGCGCGTTAACCTTTCGAAAATGGCAATCTTACTTTGCGCTCAAAAAATACACAGAACTTTTTCTATAGCTGCATTTTTTAAAATTAAATGCACATTTTTCTCTATACTTATTCTGAAATTTGCAAATGACTTGTCATTTTTCGCATATTATATTCGGACACATTTAGAGCAGGAGTGCCAGCAACAATTATTATTATTGTAACAAACGCACGACTGTCATTTATTTATACTTTTGGTTGCCATGACTATTCATAGCACACTCGACGGAAAAAGTGAGAATTTTCTTTTCCATGTATGCTTTAGAACATAAAATAAGAATGCCGCGGCATTCGTCGATTTTGCTATTTCATTTGAAATTAGTAATTAGTTATTTTGCGCACGGCTGTAGAAAAACAATTATTGTACAGGGTGGCCCGTTTAAGAGGGGCCTATATCTTATGTCGAAAACGACGAGGGTTGCAAAAAAAAATTAAATACAAAAGTTGTTCCCAGTAAAATTATCTTTATTTTTTTATATTTTTTAATCGACACTTTTTTATATACAGGGTGATCAAACAAAGTTATATTTTTATCAATGAAACGCCCTATATTTTATTACATTTTTGGATTCTATTTAAAATTCTAAGCGTATTTGATGTATGATGTTATACCTCTAGAGTTAGTACTTTCACAGCTATAAACAGTTGAAAATCGGTACTTTGGTTACCTTTCACCCTGGTATCATGAATACCATTAGAGATGGAGCAAAATTAATTCCACATTCCTATCTTAACTTTTCAAAAGCTATCTGACGGTACTAACTGGCAGGTGGTACCTACGATGGGTACCAAATCTGGTACCTCGGAATGTGAAATTAATTTTACTTCATCTCTAATGGTCTTCTTGCTACCAAGGTGAAAATTAGCCAAAGTACCGATTTTCAACTGTTTATAGCTGTGAAAGTACTATCTCTACATCAAATATTCCTAGAATTCTAAGTAGAATCCAAAAATGTAATCACATTGCCGATCGCATTTGCACATGCCACAATTGTGACATTTTCTCTATGTTCTGACCCTATCAAATGCACTCTTCTAGCTCCCTTCTGTGCTAGCACCCTCTGCTGATGGTGTAGCATGAGCCTACAGCCCTTTTCGTCCATATTGTAAATATGTCCAGGCTTATGTTTTAGGCCTGTTCTCTCCAAGAGGTTCTTCAGCTTCTGAAAATAATCATCCACAATGAAATGATTTAATTTCTATGCACGAGCAGGATTTAATTGTTGGTCATTGTGACAGGTAATAAATCCGTCATTGTGACAGGTAATAAAGCCGGCCTTATTATCTGTCTAGGCAGGTAATAAGGCCCGGGCCTTATCACCTGTCCGGTAGTTTGTACTTTTTGAGGTTATGTAAATTTACAAAATTAACAAATAATTTCAATGAGCAGTCTACAAGTGTTGTTGACATCATCATAAACCTATGCTCCAAAATATAGACACAACTTAATTGCACTGATGAAAATATCACATACCTTTTATCGCGAAATTTTATAGCACAGCACTTGAAATCTAGCGGATTTTGTTTACGGCGCACTGTTGCCAAGCGAAGTGGTTGCCGCTCTTCAGCATTAGCGTATAGCCGTTGCGCTATAACTTTTTATAACATGCGCAGTTATAGAATTTCTACTAGCGTCTAGCCGTTACGCTATAACTCTTTCGAAACCTAGTTGACTATTGAATGCAGTGGAATGTATTCGCGGAAACATATGCAAGCTGCTGTATATTCACTATAGTACGGCTTTTGTTAAATATATTTTGGTTTTTAGTTAGATAAAGCAAAATATATCGTAGAAAGTGCTGACAAAATACGGGCACGTTATTTCACTTTTCGCATGGCCCTCCGCTCGCTTCGCTCGCTCAAGAAAAGGAAACTAACCAGGTGCTAACCCAAACTAACCCAAGACATACCCAAAATCAAGAAAAAACTGTTTAGAAACTTAACCTAAAAAGTTATAGCGCAACGGCTATACGCTACTCTCTTCAGCCACACGTTAGTTGGGTCAATTGAAGTGATCCCACGTATAGATGGCGCTAAGCGTATAAAATATTTATTTTTATGAGATTTTTGACAGTATGGCCTTATAGCCTCTCCGGCCTTATTACCCAACGGTACCTTAGTATAGTTCGCCCAGCCGTTGTTGACCCTCGAAACGCAGGCAATTCATGCGATTCGAGGGTCAACAACGGCTGGGCTACAAGTATGTAGCACTTTTCAGATTTGGAACACATGCAGTATTTTTGAAAATATGATTTGGGGGCATTGAAAAACTGTATCATTCATTTACATTTTAGAACATTTTTAGATTTGAGATAATTAAATAGAAAGAAAAAATCGTGAATTACCAGCGGTTAATGCTGTGAATTTTCAAAATATTGACATCGAATAAAGGAGTTACATTTCTCAGGATGTTAAAGACACAGTCATCAACAGTACGTCTCTCAATACTCGATCTAACGCGGTTAGCTTCACTTAGTCTCAACTTATTTTAGTCATTTGAGCCGGTTCCGATACGTTATGATCAATTTTAATATATTTGGTTAGTTTTGGTTAGTCGTCCAATCAACTTTCGGTTAGTTTGGGTGAGAGAGAGAGAGAGAGACTATGAAAAGGCTTCCAAAGATATACGGAAATCTGATCTGAAGATACCCACGATGACTTTGTTGCCTTTATAGCAAAAATTGAATATAATTTTCAAAATAATTTCGAACAATTCGTTGTCCGGCCAAATATTTGCCAAAAGTTATTAAGTTATTAAGTATTTCTCAAACAGGTCAATTTAGCCACGCTTGTCCCGGGTTCCCCAAGAATTTTGTTATTCAATTAAACATACGAGTTAGGTTATATTATACTTTAAAAGATATTAACAAAAACTTTAAAAGTAGGTATTAATAAAAATAAGCTTATTATATGGAAAACTCAATAATTATACATTTTTAGTTTTATATAGATACATAGATAGATAGATACAAACCTATGTTATACCTTAAATAGTTATTTTTGTAAAATAAATCAATATTTCTATCATTTCAGTGGTTTATATTTCCATACTACCCGCTTAAGACGATATCTTACATAAAAAAAACTAAGTATAGGTACCTATATTTAAAACAAAAAGTTGATATCTATTTTTTTTGGTTCAGCGAGAATCTAGGTACACCAATATTCAAATGAAAATTAACTAAAACCGTTTATTGCATCCAATCAACGATAAAACTTAAAAAAAAAAGATATAATATTAAAACTCCAATCCTGTCTATTTAAAATTGAATACTCCTTATCCCGGCCCTGTGTTTTAACCCGAAATGGCGTCGGTCACGTCAGATTTTTATTTCCACTTTGACAGGAGAGTCGGCTAGATGATTGTTTGGTAAGCTGTGCCTAGACCATCTGCTGATGACATGCGTCACCTCACGTAGCTAGCCAATCACGCGCCTTACATTCACAACTGCACTATGAACCGAAATCTCGCGGCCGCTCTTCCTCGTCAAATAGATGCGTGTCTCGCAACAGCCTTGATTTTGGCTGCCATGAAGGTAAAAGCGTCTAGTGTAGGTGGCGTTGACTCGAGCGATTGCATGCAGCAAGAGCCCTCGTGGTTTTTTTTTATATATTATCTATGCTCGTGGAGATGATGGTTAAGTCTCATGATACAAAGAATAACCTTTGTATCATGGTTAAGTCTCAACTCGGCGGCGGCCCGGGTTCAAACCACCCTGCTTTTTTATTTTTTTATACAGTTATATTTCTAAACAGTTTTTTCTTGATTTTGGGTATGTCGTGGGTTAGTTTTGGTTAGCAAACAGTTTTTTTCGTGATTTTGGGTATGTCTTGGGTTACGTTTGTATTAGCCCCTGGTTAGTTTTCTTTTCTTGAGCCCCCGTAGCGAGCGGAGGGCCATGCGAAAAGTGAAATATTGCTTATTGTAATTCGTGCCTGTACTTTGGATGCACTTTTTACGAAATATGCAGCAGCTTGCATGTGTTTCCGCGAATACATTCACAAAGAATCCCCCTTCTTTGTAGGTTTGTAACATTCGACCATGATGACAGCCAGTAAACAAGAACGGATATGATTAGTGGATTTGTGTGATTGTTTACTTGTTCCAAGAACATAGCATGTCTATTTGTGAAGTGTTTTTGAGTTGTACGGATGTTCCATGGTGCGTTAGTGATTTGTCTTAGTGTTTTGTTTTGGAAAACTTGTAGTTTTTTCTTGTTTGTTTTACTTGTGTGTATGTATGCAATAGCTCCATAAAGGACTTTGAGCTTGATTACTTGGTTATAAATTAATAATTTATTTTTGATTGACATTTTACTATTTCTGTTAATTAGAGCATAGGCTTTGCCTATGCCTATGTTAATTTTGCTTTACATTTGTTGGATAAATGAGAGTTTGCTATCTAAGGTTACCCCTAGATATTTAATAGTTTTGTTCCACCTTATCTCGATGTCTCCTAATTTTAAATTTGTGGGTAAATTACGTTTTTTGCTAATGAGCATTGCTTGTCTCTTAATCATATCGAACATCGATATTTCTTTTCGTATGTATCGATTTTTTGAAAACGTCGATACATTGTTGCCATCTCTAATTTTATCATATTTCACATGTTTGTGAATTGCGAACAATGCGAACCTCTTATAACTGTTCACTTCCGGTTCGTTCTTGGTCGAGGCAACATAGCGGGTTGTAGCGGCTCCTTTTCGACGCCATATTGAGCGACGCGTGGCAAGCGCTCAAGGACCGATTTGTCTCCCCAAGGAAGAAGCGGACGTACCAGCCAGCGTCGTATGTGCCACTTCAGTGTATACGTGTTTGTCTATAGCCAGAGGCAATACCCAGTGTGGAGTTTCTGTCTGTGCCGTTTGAAAAAGTCGGTGGTCGTGACATGGCCCAGAGCCAGACAAGATCGCCGTCGCCCCCTAATACGGCCCTCGATCCAACAAGGGTGTAACATCTGGAATGGGTCCCCCCAGCTCTAACTAAGCTTGGACGGCGGTTGTACTGGCAAGTTGCCTCGAAGCAGCGCCAAACTGCCCCCTTCTTGAAGGGGGGTTACAATTCAAAGTTCAAACTATTCACTTCCGGATCACAAAGGGATATTTTGTGTTCCGGATCGTTCTTGGTCGAGATAACATCGCGTTGTGTAGCGGCTTCATTTCGATGCCATATTGGGAGACGCGTGGCAAACGTTGAGGGACCGATTTGTCTCCCTAAGGAAGAAGCGGACGTCTCAGCCAGCGTCGTCTATGCCACTTCAGTGTATAAGTGTTTGTCTATAGCCGGAGGAAATACACAGTGTGGGGTTTCTTTTTGTGCCGTTTGAAAAAGTTGGTGGTCACGACATGGTCCAGAGCCAGACAACGTCGCGGTCGCCCTGAAATAGGGCCCTCGATCCAACAAGGGTGTGACCCATCTGGGATAGGTCGCCCCAGCTGTAGCTATGCCCGGACGGGGGCTGTAGTGGCAAATTGCCTCGAAGCAGCGCCAAACTGCCGCCTTTCGGCCTTTTGAAGAACTAGTTACTAGTTCATTCCTTCAAATTCTCAACTATTTATCTTCATGTTTAGTTTTTTTAGTCTTCAAAATTTCGAAAACATTAGCATTTCTTTGCGAAAATCTGTGAAAAATCGTTAAGATATTGTGTTTTGTTTTGTACTGTGCACTATTAGCATAAATGCCGCTAACAAATAAAGGGAACTGAATATTTTCTCTAGCGGAAGTATCTTAGATTATATTATAGTCTAAGCAGAGACAAGGACTAAGGGAAGTATCCTACATCACATCCTATCTATTATGATGTCTAGCAATCTGGCAAATAATGAAGCTAAGCCAATACCGAAATTAATAAGCCTACGGGAAAGGTTGCCAAATACAGGAAACGAAGATAATCGGTGTCCTACAGAGTACGTATGTAAAGCTGGATTTATAGATTAACATAACATAAGAATAGCATAGCATAAGCACATTATAAGAAATGGACGGTTTATAAAATGGGCTTGTGTTATGTTGCGCCTGAGCCGTAAATTGAAGATACTAACCTTACAAATTTCATAATTTTGTCTAAAATTTTTTAAAGAAGTATATTATAGAGTCTTATGTATATTAATTTATAAATCATTACCATTCTCAAAAAGAACAAGCATTCATAAAGCCAAAACACCAAACTTTATTGAACATCGCATATGTCATTCTCTCAAAAGATAAATATTATTAAAATTCTGTTTTCATTGGTCGAACATAAGCACATAGCTAAGAAGTTGAGCATTGGTCAACTTCTTATGTCAAGCTTATGTTGTGTTTTATGTTATGTCGATCTATAAATTGCCTAACTTAAATATGCATGTTCAACTTCTTATGCTTATGATATGCTTATGTTGTGTCAATCTATAAATCCAGCTATAATTGCTTTTCGTAAAAGCTAAGATATATTGATGCTTATGTGGATTATTACTTATTCCTTTTGTTCACATATGTTATATCTCGCTTGGTTAAATATAAAAGAATGTGCCACAAATCTTTACGTACTGAAGTGAAATTCCAAAGGGGCATTTATCATAATTGTTATTTGTAATATTGTTTCCTTACCTTGTGGAAAATGCTAATTGTGACATTTAAGTAGCTTGCAGTATGAACTCCCAGGAAATGTATATGTACTATTATTGATTATGGGTTTTTGGGCTGCAATGTAGGCTCATTAAGGGTATCCAGACCATAGACACACGTCTATGATCCAGACCCTCTATTTCTAACTGATGTTTGAGAAGTCCATATTTTGACAAATTTCAAGCATCACTTCACATTGGGGGCTAAAACAGTCCAGACTTTCCACTCTGTAGTTTGTGCCTGTTTTTTCTCCAACACGCCAAGTTTTAGAAATTGTGCCAATCAATGAATCCATTTATCTTTAATGTTATTCTCTCAGTGTTATGTTTCAGTTTTATTTTAATGATGTAAAGACTTGATTATCCACTTTATTTATATTTGTGTGAATGCTTTATTTATTGGTAATATTTTATTGAATATTATATACTTCAAGTTTATTTTATTTTATTGTATTTCTAGAGGCTTGTAAGAATCTCTGTATTTGTTGGCATAAATCTTTACTTTCCTAGCACTGAGCGTCACCATCAGATGATTAGTTATGCATATTTATTCCTTCAGTATCAAATTATGATATAGATATGTACCTGTGATATGAATAGTTTGCTAAATTATTCTTTGGGGTCAACCGATCAACATTGGCAACTTGCAATGCAGATATCTGCATTGCCGGGAATATTACTATTATATATATTGTTATAGGTATATACACTTTGTGACTTTGCTTTGTTTCTTGTAACTGTGCTGGCAACATAGGATATTATTTATTATTAGTATCTTTAAAGTCAAAGTCTAAAAGTGCTTTAATGTACAGAAAAGCCTTACGACCCTCACTTACAAAATAAAGATGAAATTGAAATAAATATAAATGCAGAACACATTGACTGTATCAAAAACACTAAGTAAGTAGGTATAGAAATTTATATGCCAACAAGAATTTAAAAAGACAATGAACAATTAAACTTTTAATTTTGGCTACATGTTGAATTACCAAATATTGGATAAAAAGTGATATAGAAACAAAAACACTCAAAGTGCCATTTTCAAATCAAAATCAGTGAGAGAAGATACATATGTATATAGTACCCACAAATTAACCAATCTAAAAAATTAAAAAGTTTTTTGCCAGACAGACACAATTTACACATAAACCAAGGTATAAACATAATTTACACCAATAAATAATGCATAAGCATTAATTTAAATTTCAATTTATTTCTACTTTTGGGATTTACATGTTGTACATAATTAATCTTAAGTATACTATACTATATATGTCGTAGCCAGATTACAAAACCCGTCGTTTTATAAAACGCCTAGACATTTTACAAACGGCGGCCAGATTGTCAAATTCTCGTTTAACATTCATTATTTTCCTATCTGGCTAGTCGGATTGTAAAATGCCTAGGCGTTTTATAAAACGACGGTCAACACGCGGCCAGATTGTCAAATGTTTAAGATTAACTTCTGTTTGATATTCTGGCGGGTGAGACGTTGTAGCCATTTTTTTAAATGCAAGTTTTATTTAAAAGTTATGGCAATCAAAATTTTTATTAAGGTTGAAACAACCCATACCCGGGGCATGCATTTGCATGTCAAAAGTAAAGGCGTAGCTGTGATCGTCATAGATTATTTAATACCATTTGTTGATAGCGCTTGCACAAATGGTTGGTTAGGACCCAAAATTACGTTGTGTTTGTAGTAGTTGTTATAGAGTTTGATACACGCTCCTTTCCTATTAAACTGATAATTACCTACCCTTCTAGGGCCACTTTCCTCTACCGCGCTGAGTTTTATGCCTTACTAAGCTAATACTTTAAATCCGCTCTGAAAAAATTCTGTCTTCCTAATGCTAGTAATAAAAGTCATTGGATGCCAAACAACATATATATTAGCGACGTAATTAAATATATCATCTCACTCGCAGGTGGATTTTATCGATATAGGAGAGAACACGTAACTACAACATTCGTAAAGTAACAGTGGACAAGTTTACACCAGATAAAGATTAACTAGGACAAGGTGAGACAGAAAGATCTTGTTATTTCAAACACTGATATGTCAAAGCAATAAACAATAAAAAGTAAAATAATTAACCCACGATAGGTCTATCACATAGAATTGCAGAACTTCAAAGAAGACAGTGTAAAAATAAAATATAGCAGTTACAATAAATGAATATATAAATATATGATAAGTCAAGAACACAGCAAGAAATGTAACCGTAAAATTACAGATTCAATAATAAAAATCGGACAGGAAAATGCAGGGACTAACCCAAACTAATCTAACTACCAACCATGCACGTACTACCCATTTGCGGAAACAGACAATAACATTAGCAATGTTTAACTTTGTTGATCCTATGTCAGGGGGCTCAATAACGCCCGTGTTTGGTAAAGTTACGCGATTATAGCTGGTATAACTCATCTTTTTGGCATGCGACACAACGGGTCGAGATGCGAGCTACGTGCTCTAAAAGGATCTTGCAGTGTGGTGGGTCGCAACGGGACCAGACCAATATTTTTTCTGCGATAAGGGGAGCTCAACGGGCCCAGCCTTATATTTAAAGATCCTGGAGTCTCTACTGCTACAAATATGATTTTTTTCGATACGCGGACGATAACTGATATCTCACAGGAAATGCAGTCATTCTTTTCTGCTACAAGGGGAGCTCAACGGGCCCAGCCTTTTAATTTATATATCTTTTCCGTTTTTCTCTTTTTTATGTTCCTTTTTTTTATTTTACCTGAGATG
Source organism: Pissodes strobi (assembly GCA_016904865.1). Taxonomy (NCBI): domain Eukaryota; kingdom Metazoa; phylum Arthropoda; class Insecta; order Coleoptera; family Curculionidae; genus Pissodes; species Pissodes strobi. The sequence continues at coordinate 27,377 of JAEQML010052720.1, forward strand.
CATCGTTATCGTACTTTTGCTATAAAAGCCAATCGGAATAATTTAAATAGTACCCAGACACAAAATACAACACACGTCAACAATAAGTAACAATATTGCCTGCATTCGTGCAAATGTACTATCGTCTACTACTACCCTTTCCTATTCGAATTCGTTCCTGCATTTTATATCAGTAGTCAAAATTATGCTGTGATTACGCCTATCTCATATTTATACGTGTACAGATTATTATTATGAAAAGGTACGATTCCTTTAAGGCTGATCATTTAATTTTAATCCATTTATTTAAACCTGTTATTATATTTCTAATGTACTGCTTTTAGTGTTTCTTTTAATTTACACTAAAATAGTGTGTATTTTAGTGCATTCTATTTATTTTCGGCAACAACGTCAATGTGGGAGACTATTTACGTCGTGAATGTTGGGTTTGTTTTGTGTATTATTGTGTGGAAAATTTAAAATTACAACAGATACTGAGTGTTAATAGTCCTTTTTATTAGTGACAGTGAAGGCAGCGTGTGAAACGGTGTTTTTGCCAGTAAATTAAAGCATCACAAACGTGGAAAACAATCAAAACAACATATATTTCAGATTCGACGTTGCCACTTCCTCTGTAGAAAATTCCTAGTAGCGGTGAGTTTCGGCAAAATGGATTGTTATAAATGCAAAAGTGAATGCATCGCAAAAGAAGAGAAGGGTCAACTCTTTGGATTCCCTTGTGATTGTTGTAGAAGGGTGATATGTGCGAGTTGTGCTGGTATTAGTTCTACAGAAGTTCGAGTTTTGGTATTGAAATCAAGATCATTGTTTCATTTTTGCCCAGAATGTGCGGAAAAATGGATCGAAAATATGTTAACCATTAATCAGAAGGTCACTGCTCTGGAGGAAAAGATGAAGAAAGTGGAATATAGCTGTCAACCTAATGAGATTGAAGAAAGAGTTAAGCGTGTTGAAGTTGAACTTAAAAAGAATAAACAAGTGAAGCCAGACGAGCGTCTTGTGGAGCTTAAGAAAAAAGTTAAGGCTATTGAAGATCACATTGAATTAAATGAGCCTAAAAGAACTGAGGCAGGACAGCTAAAGTATTTTGAAACCACGTTGGCAAAAACCGTGTCAGAGGCATTGAGTGATTACAAGAAGGAAATGTCTAATCAGATTGACACCTTGACATTAAGAATAAGTGAAGGCAACTCTCAAATTGTGAAGCTTTTTACCGCCAGTGTAAAACAGGAAAACTTGAGACCCTCAAAAATAGAAAATATTAGTAAAGTAACTTCGCAAGATGTAGGAAATGCCGTAATGGAAGCTGCTGCTAAGGGCACACTGGACAAGTACATTAACTTGACTAATGATATATCGGTGCTACCTCGACCAAGTGATCAACTGTTCATGCCAAAAGAATCATCAAAAAAAGTGATAAAGGGTTCAAATAAAAATATTACAACGTTATCAGCTGCGGAGGAATGTAAGGTATTTTACATAGGTAACCTAAACCTGGAGTCAACTGCAGAGAAATTAAAATCATACTTGCATGAACGCAAAATTCCAGTTCTATCCTGTGACAAGATTGTGCCTAGGCAGGGGACTACACCAACTCGTTTGGCCTATAAGGTCTCTGTAAATCCACAGCTTGAAGAAGATATCCTTAACTCCGACATGTGGCCAGAAAATGTTACGGTAAAACCTTTTACTTTTCCAAGGCAGCAGGGAAGATATGAAGGAAAAAATTTTCATCGGCGCGGACCGCGGGCATGGTCTCGCCGATAGTGTCCCAACAGCAGAATGTTTCACGAAGTAGCCCAACGACAGCCGAGAAAATGGTTACGGATGACTCCATTGCAATACCGTGTATCCCTCAGAAGCCTGGATCTAAGATTAAGGACACTTTAAATATAATTCATATAAATCCCTGGTCCATATGTAATAAGTATTCGGATATTCAGTGTTTTATTGAGAATTCCAATTATGACATAATCTCAATATCTGAAACATGGCTTAACAGCAATCTGCTGTCCGAGTCTTATGCTGTTAAAAATTTTAAATTATATAGAAAAGATAGGGATGGCAGAGGGGGAGGAGTTGCAATGTATGTAAGTAGTAAACTAAAAATAAAACTTATTGATATACCAGCTTTTGATAGCAGAATTGACCAGCTATGGCTGAGTTTTAGATATAATAAGCAATCCATAACGGTGGGTGTAGTTTATAGGCCACCCTCAGTGGCATACACCGAGCTAAAATGCTTATACGACGTCATTCCGGAAGTCATTTGTACCTGTGATGTGGTTGTTTGTACAGGAGATTTTAATGTAAATATCTTAAACAGTAGCTCCGTAGAATGTAAATTTTTAAAGGATATTTTTAATTGTTTTAACTTAACTCAAATAGTTGATAAGCCTACCAGAATCACACCATACAATGAATCCTTAATTGATCTCATTATTGTAAATAACATAAGTCTAATCGTAGATCATGGTGTTTTGCCATGTGATCCAATACAAACGGATCATGAGGCTGTTTTTTGTAGGATAGAATGTGATAAGTCAAAAGCCAAAAGTATTGCGGTAAGAAGCAGAGATTTTAGGCTGGTCAATTCTGTGGAATTTAGGAGTTGTTTGAAGCAAATTGACTGGCATGACCTTTACATGACTAGTGATGTTAATTTTAAGGTACAAATTTTTAATGACGGATTGCTAGGTTTATTCGATGTATTTTGTCCTCTTAAACCAATGAAACTGGGAGACCCCAGACCATTGTGGTTAACTTACAATTTGAAAAAAATGATTGAAATGAAACATAAAGCTTTTAGAAAATATATATCTTTAAAAACACCAGCTAGCAGAGAATATTACATTGAATTAAAAAACTACGTAACTATGGCCTTGAAATCAGAAAAGAGGGCATATTTTACCAGTGAAATAAATAAATGCAAAGGTTCAACTAAAGAATTTTGGAAAAAAATATCAAATTGGAGAATTATTAACAATGAGCCTGTTGAAATTCCGCATAGCATCAAAGAACCAAATATTATTAATGATCATTTCATAGACAATATGCCCCAGGTACAAAATGACTTTCTCAGTTCATCAATTGACTGTGAACCCTTTGCATTTAGGCTTGTAACTGAATGTGAGGTGCTAAGAGTTCTGAACGGTATCAAAAGCAATGCAGTTGGTGTCGACGAAATATCTATAAGAATGTTAAAAGCTTGCATTCCATATTGCCTAAAGCCACTAGTAAACATCATGAATTCGTCGCTTACAGCTGGTATTGTGCCTGATATTTGGAAGAAGGCTCTCATAGCGCCTGTCCCTAAAGTGAACAATCCTGCCACTGTCGGCGAGCTGAGACCAATTAGTATTTTGCCAACGGCATCTAAGGTGTTGGAAAAAATTGTAAAAGCTCAGGTACTAGATTATCTCTTGCCCAAATCAATTATACCAAAATATCAGTCAGGCTTCAGGGCCAATCATAGCTGTGCAACTGCACTGTTAAAGATTACCACTGATGTTGCAGTGTCTTTTGATAGGGGTTACTGTTGTCCAATGGTACTAATAGACATGACTAAAGCTTTCGATACTCTGAATACCGATCTATTGTTGGCAAAGCTAACTTATTACAACATGACAGCAAACGGTTGGTTTGGCAGTTATCTTCATGATAGGAAACAGGCGGTTAGACTTACTGATGATAATGGTGTTGTGGGGATGTCTGACTGGAGATCTGTGAGCAGGGGTGTGCCTCAGGGCTCTGTCCTTGGGCCGCTTCTGTTCGCGGTTTTCACGTCGGATTTAGTTCGGCACATAGGACATTGCGGGTACCATATGTATGCGGACGATTTGCAGATTTATTTGCCGACACCTGCAGGTGACCTGCCTATCGCGTTGAAGTTGATTAATTGTGACCTGGAGTGTATCTCTGTATGGGCCAATAGGAACTCTCTTTTTATTAATCCTGGTAAGACGCAGGCAATTCTCTTTTCAAGAAATGAAATAAGTATTAATACTCTGACGCCTTTAAAATTAAAAATAAATAACACTGAGATAGAATGGGCAGGAGAGGTGAAAAACCTTGGGCTGTGTATGGACACCAGGCTACACTTTGATACCCATATTAATAATATATGTCAGAAATCTTATTATAGGCTAAAACTATTGTATGAATACAAGAATATTTTACCACAAAGCACAAAAAAAATTCTTACTGAAAGTCTGGTACTGAGTATAGCTTCCTATCTTAATATTGTATATGGCCCATTTTTAACAGAGTTTAACAGGTACAAAATTCAAAAAATACAAAATTCTTGTGTGCGTTTTACCAAGGATCTATCACGTAGGGACCATGTTGGTCAGCATGTGAGGGAAGTTTATGGTTTGAATATGGCTCAGAGGCGATATGTGGGCATGGGCTGTTTGGTGCATAAATTGATGACTATCAACGAACCAACTTATTTATCGGAAATTTTGGTCCAAAGAGGAGACGCTCATTCAGTGAATATACGACACAAAAATACTCTATCTATTCCCCAGCACCGCACTGAATTTTTCAAGGCGTCTTTTTTGTATACCGCAGCTCATGTTTACAATAGCCTGCCTGATGACATTAAAGTACTAAGTTCATCTGCGTTTAAGCATAAAGTAAAGGGATTTGTATCGGAGCGGCTTGTTTCATTGTGATGAGTTTTAATTTTACTTTTTGTAATGTGTAATTTTCCCTATTTTCCTAATTTAATATAGTATCTTGTTTATAAGCGGTGGTTATGAAAATACGCTTGGCGGTACTTTCCACCTTTGTATGTAGTAAATTTTAAGTGTTGATGCATACAATAAATACTATTTTATTTTTTATTTTTTTTTTATTTTTATTTTTTATTTTCATTCTTGCTTTTTTTATATTCATTTTATTTGGCTTGTGTCAAATATTGTAAATTTTGTGGTGCCAGTAAATTATGATGATGATGATGATCTTGGCATAAATATATTATTATTATTATTATGATTGACTTGGCATAAATATACTATTATTATTATGATTGGCCTAGATAACCGGTATTACCAAGAGCTGCGCTCCTTCTTTTGTGTACCCACTCTATTACGACTATTGTCGCACCAAGCAATTATTGTTATGATTATTATCTTGTCATAAATAAATTAGATAAACGGTATTACCAAGAGCTGCGCTCCTCCTTTTGTATACCATCTCTATTACGACTATGGTCGCACCAAGCAATTATTGTTATGATTATTATCTTGGCATAAATATACTATGATTATATGATTAGCTTAGACATACGGTATTACCAAGAGCTGCGCTCCTTCTTTTGTATGGTTAGTTTTATTTAGTTTACATATGGTTCTGTCTCACCTTAACCCGATCAATTTGATATAAATCAGCAAACATTTTAGGGTAAATCCCTGATCAATTCTAAATTAAGTAAATACCTCTAACTATATACACTTGCTTTAAACCAGCTGTGCTATTCTTTTCCTACAAAGCCCTATTATAACCGTCACAAATTATTGCATCTAATGGTAGTATCGCCAGATGTCCTCTTGGCGAAGATTTACAACTTTAGGCTATTTGCCGGTCCTCGAGATAATAGAAAGATAATCTGTTTCATTTTTATCAGTAATCTGATGGTTTTATGAGTTAATGAGATTCCCTATTGCATGAAATTTTGATTGTAGTTAAACTTGCCATCTTTACTTATTGATTATAGAACACAAAAATTAGAGCCCTGCCTTATTCGAAGAGATTGTAACCATTTTCTGCCCTCCCTGAGTTTAGCCGAATTTTTACCTGCTTTTGTGTCGAGAAAATGGGATCGAGCCCTTATGTATCTGCCACCAGAATATAGAGTTTCGTGAAATTAAAATAATGAGAGTATAAATTTTTGAATAAATAGAATTGGTTCTCACCTGGAATAGTACACACAGAAACGTTGTTTTTTTCCATTGCTTCTTCGGATGGTATCTTTTGATTACTGCGAGTGGATCGTGGCATTTTTGTTTTTACTGACTAATTTTAGATAGAAATATTAGCTAAACTTGAGCTTTAAATTAATGATGCTATAGACATGCCCTGTGATACGTTGTCACGTAACACAGCACATGACCATGTTGCGGCTAGGAGAATATCCGCAGAGCCATGGCGAATTAAGTCACTGTTTATGAAATTTGCGACCCCTGCGTCATCCACCCAGCGTCGTTCACGAATCACAACTTTCTCCATGACCAACTTTCCACCACTCTACGGACATTAGTCCTAGCTAGCTTTGAAGTACGTGTACTCATAGATGCAGCTAGGAGAATATCCGCAGAGTCATGGCTAATTAAGCCACTGATTAGGAAATTTGCGATCCCTGCGTCATCCACTGAGCGTCGTTCACGAACCACAACTTTCTCTGTGACCAAACTTTCCATCACTCTATGGACACTCGTCCTGGCTAGATCTTGAAATACATGTACCCACATGGTTTTGCCATATAGGGACACGTATACGGTCCGAGAGGTACTTGCGGAATCGCTGATTGATAGAACCACGAATTAAGAAACGTGTGATCCCTGCGTCATCCGCAGAGCGTCGTTCAAGACTCATAATTTTCTCTGTGACCAAACTCTCTACCACTCTATGAACATTAGTCCTAGCTAGCTTTGAAGTACGTGTACTCATAGATGCAGCTAGGAGAATGTCCACGGAGCCATAGCGAATTAAGCCACTGTACTTTGAAATTCATGAGCCCAGCGTCATCCACTCTGTGTCGTTCACGAATCACATTTTCCCTCGTGATAAAACTCTCCACGATCCCGCAAGGATCTGTCAGACTCTTTTAGTTACCTACACTTTGCACTGTCGATTCAGAATGTCCCCCAGCGTGCTTCTCGAGCCGTTTTTATATGCTCCTGGGCCTGACGCGCCGGTGTCCCTACCCTTACCGCGTCTCCCTTATTATATATGCATTTAGCTGATTTATTCATGGCAATGATTTAAATTCGGATTATTATTTTTTTGTTTATTTCTTTGATTGTGCAATGTAGAATTAAATAATAAGTAGCAAAATAAAATAGGTTTAAGAAAAAATATTGAAAATCAGAAAAAAATATGCAGGGTAGGGCTGGGTTATTTCAAGGTATTTAAGTATGTTATATAGGTCACCATGTGAATTAGAACATAATATAACGAATATTTTACATATTTTTTTAATACACAGGACAACTGAAGAACAAATGAACATAAGATATATAAAAAAAAACCTAAATTAAACAACATTCGCTAAGCTAGAAAGAAACAATAAGCATATTTTATTTATTGGAACATGGACCACTAAAATGACACCTGCTGTGACATTGACTATGTCTTATCTTAATTTATCGCGTGTTGTTTGTGTCTCTTCAAGAACCTAAAGTTTCTATGGATATAGTCGAGTAAAAAACACAACATTTTTACCAGTGATACATTATGGTTTTCTCCATGCAATGATGTACTTGCCTAAAATGTGTTAAATAAGAACAGTGAAATAATTAGATCTAAAGATCGAACAATAGTACTTTCAGAAAAAAATGTCGACATAAAATATGCAAAGAGTGTTTGCTTGCATTCCATTTATTTATTTTTTGGGAGAATTCCATTGAATGGTGATAAGAGTAAAAACATAAGTAACCATGGAGGGCAATGAACTAAACACCGAAGTCTGTATCAAATGTAAACAAACATGCACAGCTGATTTTTATAGAAGTGATTCCTGCTTACAAGGAAGTCATAAGGAATGCACCAATATGACTTCATCTGAAGTGCGTTGCATGCCTTTGCAGAAAAGGGTATTACTCCTGATTTGTGAAGAATGTAAAAGGATGCTGGCTAGAATGCCATATATGGTAGGACTATTAGAAGACATGAGAAAAGACATAGAAACATTAAAGGAAAATTATAAAAAGGATAGCTATGCTAGTAAAGTGCAGAACGTCCAACCAAATATAATAGATATAAAAAAGAATCCCAATGTGAAAATCAATTTGCCTACAGTCATTATAAAACCAAAAAATAGCCAAAATATTGAAAAAACCAAAAAGGAAATCCAAAACTCCATAAATCCAGCAAGATTAAATCTAGGAATCAGAAATATGAAAGAGACTAAGAAAGGAAATATAGTGTTAAAATGTGACACTGAACAAGAAATGCAGAGATTAAAAAAGGAAGTGATGAGCAAGCTAAATGGAAAGTATGAAATTGAAAACCCAAAAAAAGTTCTTCCAAAGATAAAGATTGTTAACTACACTGGGAAGAAATCTAAAGATGAACTAGAAGAAACAATAAAAAAGCAAAACACATGGATCAATCCAGATGAAAAATTAAAAATTACTTATATTAAGAGTTTTAAGAATCGCCCAAAATCTACACTACATGCTGAGTGTTCAGGAAGCCTATATTTTAAAATGATTAACCATGGAAAGATATATATATAGACTGGGATCGTCTGCCGGTGTATGATGATATAACAGTGGCAAGATGCTATAAGTGTCAGGGATTCCATCACAAAAGTAACAAGTGTGACAGGGATCAAGTGTGTGGAAACTGTGCAGACAATCATGACACGGCTGAATGCAAAAGTGAAAGAAAAAGATGTGTAAACTGTATGGACGCAAATGAACGGTATGGTATGAAGTATGGGACAAACCATAATACATTTGACTTTGACTGTCCATCATTCAAATATCATCTTGAAGTTGTTAAAAACAGAATAGATTATACCACATAGATATTATGGTTTGTCTCACACAGGATGAGATTCTCAAGACTATTGGTGAAAACAGTATAAGTGGTGAAAGAGTGGACAGTCCATCAATTGAAAGATTGGTGAAGAATAAAGATCTATTTTTAAACATAATGCATGTTAATATTAGAAGTTTTAATAAAAATATTGATAACCTTCTTACATTTATAGAATCATATAATCTACATAATATTGATATACTCGTACTAACTGAAACGTTTCAACAGTACGTGATAAAAGGCAACGCAGGTGCTTTTCGGTTGTACGATCAATTGCGTTTTTTTGTTGTGTTACAGGTGTGGGTGTGCCGTGTATTATATACTGTCGGCCAGAGAAAAATTCGCCGGTTTTAACGTGCTATTTCGTAAAACTGTGCGGTCTCAGATTATTGAATAATCGCCTATTAAGTATAATAAACAACCTTATCTCCGGAACGTGTATTGTAAACATTCTTTTTTGCGGGAACGATGAACGGCTAGTTTAGAGATAAGAGTAACAATGGCTTGTTTTGAATAAGCAGGTCCGGACTTTATTTGTTCATTCTTTAATCTTTTCTCATGATCTTCCCTGCTTATGGTGCGACTACAATATTAAATCGGTATGACTAACTGTAAAGTATGTAAAACAGACGATTGTAAGGTGTCGTTGTGGCCTTGCGAACGATGTGGAGATAAATATTGTTCCCTGTGCGCTAAACTCAGTGCATCTGAGGTGAGATGTATGGAATTGAAAAAGTTGCGTGTCCTCTGCTTTTATTGTGATGCCTGCCGCAATAGAATCAGGGAACCTAGCCCAGATGTAGTAATACCATGGGACAAAATGAAAAAGGAGATAATTGAGAAAATTCAAAGTATTTGTTTTGCGGCAATTATTGATCAAAGCAGCGCAAAATTCCACACATTCATGGAGGAAATGAAGCAATTGAGTAGTCAAGTGCAGCAACTGATTAAAACTCAATATGATGTGGTTGAGAAAATTCAACCCAAATTGGATGATATCGGAAACAGAGCGGAGAAGGCAAAATTGGATCGTAACGAGCCGCAGTCGTTTGCTGGCGCCGTTAAGAGCAGAAACGCATTGGTGGTTAAACCAAGAAACTTCTCTCAAAGTGTCACGGCTACCAAAAGTGATTTGTTACTGAATGTAAACCCCAGTGAACAAAATATTGCTATTCAATGTATAAAAGGCACCAGTAAGGGAGGAATGGTTCTTAACTGCCCGTCCAGAGAAGAAGCTGAAAAATTCAAAAAAATTATCGCTGAAAAACTGCCTGAAAAGTATGATGTTAATGCCTTGGGTAACCTTCACCATCGAGTTAGAATATCTGGAATATCTGAAAGGCATGATGATGAAATGTTGCTAAAACTGCTCAAACAACAAAATCAGCCTCTCCTTCATCAAGAAAATGATCTTAAAGTATTAAACACTAAGCCTGTAAAAAATAAACCGAATACATTTCAAAGCGTAATCCAAGTGGGACCAGTGGGTTACAAGAATATTATGCAGACTGGTTATGTGTTCGTTGGCTACGACTACTGCAGGGTGTTTGATGGACTGGAAATTAGGAGATGTTTTAAATGCTGTGGATATCACCATCTGGCAAGTAAGTGTGAAAATGAAGTAGTTTGTCCAAGATGCGCACAAAATCACGAGGTAAAAAACTGTCAGGAAACTTTGCTGAAGTGCACCAACTGTGTAAAATCTAACCTAAAGTCCAACAACAAATTTACTACAGATCATGCTGCTTGGGACTATCGGTGTTTTACCTACAAACTGAAACTCGAAGAGCTGAAAGCTCAGGTGTTCCAATAGCAGCTACGGAATGCCTCCGGGGCGCACAATTTCTGTGTTGGTCACGTGAACATACGGTCACTAGTCCCTTCATTTGCAGACGTGAAGGATCTACTTCTGCACAAGCAGTATCATGTTTTGAGTATCTCGGAAACGTGGTTGTCCTTGGAATATCCTGATGCATTGCTGAGTGTCCCTGGATATCAGCTTTACCGTGTCGACAGAATTACTAGGGGTGGAGGTGTGTGCGTGTATGTCACTGCCAATTTGAGGAGTTCAGTGATACAAGTGCCAGCGGTACAGGACAGCGGAGACGTGGTTGAACAGTTATGGATTGAAGTGGCGTATAAGAATAAAAAAATACTAGTTGGTAATTTGTACAAACCCCCATTAGTTGGCTATAAACAGTTAAGTTTTGTGGAAAATGTTTTGTCTACACTAGCTACATCCTATGACCATACACTCCTTATGGGTGATTTAAATATAGACTTGTTTGTTAGAACAGTAGAGAGCAACTATCTCGAATCGCTGTTGCGCGTGTTTGACCTAAAGCAGGTAGTCTCTGATCCGACAAGAGTGAGCAGAAACAGTTCAACCTTAATTGATATTATCTGTATTGATAACAAAATAAAAGTTATAGATTCGGGAACCGTAGATATGCTCAATCTGACGGATCACAGACTGGTGTACTCCATTCTTGAGATGGAGGCACCCAAACCTGCTGCTAGGATAATTACCTATAGAGATTTCAAACATTTCAATAAACAACTCTTTGAATACGAAATGGAGCAATTGCGATTCGAGGAGATGCTGCAACAGGGACATCTGGACTTGGACACTAAAATCTGTCTCTTCAACCAAAGGCTGACGGAACTATTTGACAGACATGCGCCTTTGAAGTCGGCTCAAATTAAACGTAAGCATAAACCATATATTACGGATACAATTAAAGAAATTATAAAGCTAAAAAATAAGGCATTTAATAAATATAAAAGAACCAGAGATGTTGCTCACAAAAATTATTACATGGACATTAAGAACTACCTCTCCTTCGCAATCCGTAGCGAAAAACAAGCCTATATGTCTTTTGAGTTGACGAAGGCTCAAAAAGATCCAAAAAAACTGTGGTCAAAAATGAACAATTGGAATATTCATTCCAAGAGCAATAATGACATTCCCACTCACTTAAGGGACGTGAATAAAATAAGTGACTCATTCGCTAGCGTGGCTGAGTTGGCAATTCCGGTTAATGTTGAGACACTTAATTTTTTCAGGAACAATAAATTAGATAACTTAGATAATAGTCGCTTTAGCTTTAGTACCATTTCTGAATATGATGTGTACCGGGCCTTTGCCCGTATTAGATCAAAAAGTGTGGGTATAGATGGGTTAAGTCATAATATGTTGTTGTTTAGCTTGGATTATGTTGTACCAGTGATTACTGAGTTTTTTAACATATGTCTGCAAGGGGGAGGGTTTCCGAGCATATGGAAATGCTCCCTTGTTAGACCATTACCGAAGAATTTTAAGATAGAGAGTTTTGCCGAATTGAGACCGATCAGCCTCCTGCCGATCTTGGCCAAAATGTTGGAATCTCTGGTATCCGAGATGATTTTGGAGTTCACATGTGACAAAAATATCGTACCTGCGATACAATCCGGGTTCCGGAGGAGCCACAGTACTGCGACGGCGCTTAGCAAGGTAACAACTGACATTGCAAAAAACATGGATGAATCCATGGCCTCTTGCTTGGTCCTTCTTGACTATAGCAAGGCGTTTGATTTAATTAATCATGATATGCTGGTGGCGAAGGTCGGCTACTTTGGCTTTTCTGAGCAGGTGTGTTTATGGTTTTCTAGTTATCTTCGCGCAAGAACGCATATCGTAGAGTTGGATGGGGTGAGATCGGGGTCCGTCCTGATGAGGCATGGAGTGCCTCAAGGGAGTATTCTGGGACCATTACTGTTTAGTTTATATACTTGCGACCTTCCTAAGCGGGTCCGGTTTTGCTCCGTCCACCTTTACGCGGATGACACCCAACTTTTGGCAGGTTTTTCCCCTGAGAATGCGAGCTGGGCTCTACAGGAGGTGAATGGCGATTTGGGCGCGATTTTCGGATGGTCTACCGATCATGGTTTGATTCTGAACGCGAAAAAAAGTACCTATATGATAATTGGTTCTAATACCATCAGAAACAAATTTAGTCTTTATAATTTTACTGCCCTGAACGTTAATGGGTCGTTATTGCCTTCTGTGGAGTCTGCTAGAAACCTTGGAGTGACGTTTGATGTGGGGCTGGATTTTGAGGCTCATGTTAATACAAAATTGTCAGCTGTGTACATTAAGTTGAAAAGTTTATACGCATTTAAATATGTCTTGCCTGTTAAGATTAAATTGATGCTAATTGAATCGCTAATTTACCCCCTACTAGACTATTGTAATGTAGTATACTACAAATATTTAAGTGGTGAGCTCCAAAAGAAAATACAATTGGCTCAGAATGCGTGTGTTCGATTTGTTTTCTGTGTAAATAAATTTGATCATATTTCTCCCATATATGCTCTAAACAATCTTCTAAAATATGAATATCGAGCGAAGCTTCATTTCGGTGTATTTGTTTATAAGGTGTTCAAGTCTAGATGCCCAGGTTACCTGTGGGAATATATGGTAGCAAGACAAGACCTGCACAATCTAAATCTTCGTAACGTGGTTAGATATCAAATACCGCAGCATCGTACATCTAAATTTAGGGACTCATTTGCCTTTTTGGCCATAGAGCTGCTCAACTCGGAGATATATAACATTATGATACTTAATTCATTGGCGGCTTTCAAACAGAAATACAGGTCTTGTCTTCTCCAAATTATGTCATAATGTATAATAACTTAGTTGTTATTTTTTCTCTCTGTTAACTGAGATACTTGCATTTGCTTAGTAACCATATTGTTTGGTGAGGTAACATGGAAGAACGCCTTGCGAATGTTACCTTTTGTGTGATAGGATGTAATGTGACTGTATATTCATCTATTATTGCATAATAAACGTTTTTTCTATTCTATTCTATTTCTAACTTCAATCCGCGGTTTATTGTAATTTACCGGGTTATCAAACTTTTTATAATGAGGCCAATTTTAACAAAAATGATGGTGTTATAATTTTTGTAAGAAATAAAATTAATGTTTTATTCTCCTGTACAAAATTAGATAGGTCTAAAGTTACATTAAGTAGAATAACAGTTGAAGTTAATAATATTTTATTTGGGTTAACAGCGGTATATAAGCCACCACCTGTTAAAAAAATTGATTTTATAAATGACTTATCAGATTTCTTGGAAAGTGTAACAAATGAAAGTGGTATTGAGGTTTTTGTGGGAGACGTAAACATAAATATCTTAAATAACAATGACAATGATGTAAGCAGTTATTTAGCAACTATGAATTTACTTGGTTTTCAGGCGTATATAGAAAGTATTACTAGATCAGATTCTCAAACATGTTTGGACCATATTTTTGTTAAAGAAAATTTAAAACTAAATAAAATATATTTAAATTCTTATATAATTGATGAGGATATAACTGATCATAATCCTATAATACTACTCATTGGTGAAAAAACACTTAAAGAACCAAAAACAGAAAATCTAGGAAATATAATGAAAGCAACAATCGATATTATTAAGTTTGAAGACCGACTAAGACATCATGATTGGTCTATTGTTATAAATGAAACTAATCCACAAACAGCGGCAACTACATTTTTGAATTCCTATAATGACCTCCTGAATAATTGTACAACATATGCTGTAAACAAAAAAAAATACAAAAAAATCAAAGTTTGGATCAGCAATGGAATAGTAAAATCTATTAAAACCAGAGACAAAATGAAAAAAAAGTTATTGTTGAATTTTAGTACAGACCTTGAAA